>JBCAUI010498391.1:0-13490 GCA_038406195.1 Haplosyllis anthogorgicola | reverse complement strand
AACCCAGCGTGAAGTTCAATTGAAATTCAATTGTTGGGGGACCTTAAACTTTTGATAGTTATTTAATGATCTGATGTATTATTTGTATTACGATGTTCAGACAGATACATGTATATGAATTTAATTTCTAATCCAGCTTTTAATGATGTATATTCAGCAAACTGTGTACCTAAATAATTGTATTCTCGATTATAAAGGATGATAATAAATCAAATCGACTCACTTTGGTGGGTCCGATGTCGTAACTCTCCACGACACTTTTGACGAAGTTTCTCACTTTCGGCCAGTTTTCTGCCTTGATACTGGAACTTCCGTCCAGAACAAAGGTTACTTCCGCTTCCTGGACAGAGCTACATTCTTGTGTGACATTTGCTCCCTGCAGACAAAATAATTAGTCATCAGAACCAAATGGTTCAGTAAGGGAACAAAAGGATCTCTTGCCCTGATGTATATTCTAAGTCTTACAAAAGTAGAGGTCCTTCATAGCATTGTAGTGAACATTCATAGCCGGCAATTTTACCTTGTCATTTTGGCTTCATTTGTTGGGAATTGAAATAACAGTTTAAATTGAAACTAGAATACAAAATTCAAATAAAGACAATATTCAACCTACATAGATTGATTCGAACGCGATAAAGTGTGCTTGCATTCAATGAGCTCCAAAAAAGTCATTAAATCTACGCTGCGCTATACTATTGTTCTTAAAAATATCTTTGTATATATCATTTCACAAAAATCTTAACAATTGTGTAGATAAGGATACAAGGGAGGTGCCGTGTTAAATTTCTATTACGATTTTTGTGTTCTGTCAAAATGTTTCCTTTCCTCACCAAATCACAAAATTAATTTGTCTGATTTTTAGTTTTAAATTATCACTAAACTAAAATTACATAGGTCCAAATAAGTTTGCATGCTGGTCCCGGAGAGCAGTACACAAAAAAATGGTATCAGAACTTTAAAACGGTACCTTATGGGAGCTCCCTTACATACCCTAATGTTCGCAGTTGATACAATTTTTGTGTTTCGGAGACTGCGATGATTGGCGCAAATGAAAAGTATCTGAAGAAACGAAACGATGTCTACCTACCGTATCACCATTTGCAAAGGCAAACACAGCAGCGATCAGTAAAACTGCAACCTTCATTGTTGGTTCTTCTCAACTAGCTGAATCTTCTGCTTCCTCTGATGAGTCCTCAGGATTCTCACTTTTTGGATCTCATGGCTCTTTATTTTATACTAAACGGTGGACGCTTCGTTCACAGGTAGTAAACAATTATTTCGTAACATTCGCAGCAGACTATCATAATCCGCCAACAATATGAAGGTTTTTTACATAAATTTTAATAGATTTTGTTGGATATTTAAGTCATTATTATTCATATCCTATTGTATTATATAATGATGTAATGTAATATATTTATTTTGTGTGTAAAATCATACTACTAACAAATTTAAGAGGCGAAAGTGTCACGTTCCTGACAGGGGGGTCTATCTGCAGGATGACCTGCCAGCCAATGAGGTGGCCTCCTCAGTGCCAGACATAAATTATGTTAATGAACTGCCATCCCATGATGCCTTGCCAGAGCCAGCTGCAGGGGGGTCAGTCTGCTTTTTCCACACAGATTTCTGAATTAAGTGTCTATCTCCACTAATATTCATCCTATTGCTTATTTCATGCTATTTTATGACTATTATGGGATGCATTTTTGGCATATTGGAAAACATGGATTTTGGACTTTTGGACTGGGACAGACTAAGACAGTCCAAGGTCCAAAAGACCATTGTCTACAATATGCCTAAAGCTCATCTGCCACATCCTGACAATCCACCCCACCAATTTTTGCTGCAAACACAGCCAGCTGGGTGAGCTGCACTGTCTGAATATATATATATATATTCTTTCTGTCTCTCTTTGTACTCCTGTCGGGTACCGACGGGTTCCATCTAGTCATTCTAAACATTTCCTGGGCGACCGTTAATGTAAGCCAATAATGTAAAAAGGCGTAATTATATGAGTAATTATGAAACTTGTAGCCTTCTGAATTTACATGGGACGTCAGAACTGGAGATGAGATACGTTTTGCGAACTGGATCACTTCTAACTTGTGAGGCAGAAATTATCACCGGCTTACCAGTGGCCTGTGGGCACTCTGGTTTTAAAATTGGTTTCTTCTATCATGAGGTTTTCTCCTCACAAAGGACGTACAATAATTTTCTCAAAACAGTTCATAAAGGCATTTTCATTTCAGCTGAATGTTTATACATAGCATCACTGAGGCAAGTTTCTCTTTTGAAACATGGAAGGCGATGAAAAATTTACGTTTTCGTAACATGAGTAAGGACACTTACGCTTTATGCAACACATAGAATTTGAGTGAGAAATTTACCAAATGTGGTACTTGTTTTGGGGCCTTGTCATGCAACAGTTATTTTATCCAACAGCAATGATACAATTTAGGAACCTGAGTATTGACTTTTCTGAGTATGGTGTGAGGCATACAACTCATGCTTTCTTTTTCATGTTTTCAGGAAAACGGCTACCTTGGGAATTCGTAAAAAGAAATATTAATTATTTATGTTTGTTTTCTTCTTTGGTTCTAATTTTCACTAATAGCCCAGGAAATTGGGGACTGCATGGATGTGAATGGCCATGATCTCGCCTTAATTTTGGCATTACCCTTCAATTGCATCTTTTACTTTTATCTAAATTGAAGTAAACATAGGGCCTTTCTTTTTAAATCATTTGGATTACATTGCATTTCAGGATTTTCAAAGTGCGGCGATGGGAAAAAAAATAAAAATAAAAATTGAACTTGGTCCCAAGAAAGCCAAACTGTTTATAAATATCAATAAAATATTTAATATTTCTCAATCGTCTTCTGATGAAACTTGTTACGATACAAAAATCTTGCTGTGCACATCATTTTTTAACCTCAAATGAGTTTTTTTTTCTTTTTTGGAAATCCCGATTTCAAAGTGCGGCGGGAAATGTAATCCTAACAATTAAATAAAAAAAGCCTTATGGGAAGGGGGTATTTCATCGTGTTTTGTGCAAAGCAATATCACAGCCACTTATTTCCACTATTTGCCCCAATGTGTTTTTTACTTTCTTCCCAGGGTGGTGGTTTGACACATACATTCGTTATGTATTTTCCCGTTTTCTGCAAACAATGCAAGTATGAAAGAATCCTCTCGTTGAACACCCTAATTTTTTAGCCACTCTGACGCCAGTGTATTAGAAAATTTGATACATTTTCGGCAGTAGTTGTCATCTCACTAACTAAATACAGCAATTTCACCACTTACAGGCCGCAATTTCGCCACTTCATTTGATGCTGCAGACCGCATAACAATTGGGTGGGGTTATTATTTTTAAGCCAATTTTATTGAATCGCAAATAATTAGAGGTGTAATTATAAAGTATTGTTGTACTCTCATTAAAGTCAATTTCATCCATTTTAAGTTAGTCACTAAAATCCCTTGTGACGAGTTCTTTTCCCATCAACCGAGGCAAAAACCAGTGGGTGGGGATTGCACTTGAACTTGACTCATACACACCGTGAACAATTACAACGGTTTTTAATTGACGACTGCATCCTGTGTAACACGGGGTATTTGAGTACAATGACACGGTGTCTGTACATGTTGCCATATATAGCTTCATACAGACATACAGCTTCGTGTACGTATAAGCAGTTTATGATCGATTTATGGCTCGCTTCCATAGCTGTAATTTTGGTGACACCGTGACATTTTAAAAGAAAACAATTGCCCATTGTTTGAGCTATAAATCAAACCATTACAATGTTTTACATTGAAGAGTGCGCCACGAACGATCGATCAACGTTAACTACTACTTCACAAAGAAGTGCACTGGAAGTACCTCAGGAAGAACGACAATTATCGTCCATATTAGGCTGTGTCTTCTCCTTATCAATTCTCAAATTTACGCATTCCCGTTTCTTAAATGCACTCAGGTAACCAAAATGCGACATCGTTTATCCTCCCAGCAACTACACAATTAGCTTCTTGATTCTATTCGTCCAAGTTTATTTTACATTCTATTCCGACTGGTCCCGGTTAGCAATTCTACCGTCTCACTGGATGTTGCTCATCTCCCTTTCAGCCCACGCTTTAAACCAGGATATTAAACTTTGAATTAAAATAAATTTTCACCAGCCAACTATTGCTCTCCAGTTTGGGGATTCTTACATAAGTAATAGCAGACCATGGGCGTTTCAAGAGTGAAACTTTTGTTTTCAACGCAGCTGGGAATTGTTATAGTAGCCGCTAAATTTAAATTAACATTCATTATCTGATATCGAATGCTGTCCAGTGCATATAGATTTACTACTAAAGGAGTAAATAAGGACCAAATTCAAAAGAAAACCGAATTTTACAAACCGAAAAGAAAAAATATCAAGCAAATTTTAACGCAATCAAGGTAATTGCGAAGCGGTTTGAAGTAGATGCCCAGCTTTCAGGTGAGATAGAAATATAGAGACGAGTCTACTTTTTTTTTTATCTGTCTATGATCTGACTCTGGGGCCTTTCCTTTCTTTCCTGAACAGCAGACATCCCAGTCTTTAACAGCCTGCGGGTCGAACTGCAGTCTAAAAATACACGACTCAAAAAATACATTATACATAAGGTCACTCGATAGGCAAGGTGTGAATTACCATCCAAAACGCAGTATTAATTATTCATTTGTCTTGGTGCGAGCATAGCTCCAAATGATGCAAGTCTATGTATAATACCGCCAAGTTAACTGTTGTTAAGGTTGTACTTTTGCAGGCCTTTGTCCACTGAAACTTCCTCAGTCCACTGAAACTAAGGCCAGGCTTTGTTTTTATTTGTTTGACTACGTTTCAACAATAGGAATTTTTGAGAGCGGCGATTGAATAAGAAATTAAAATAAAATTCGGCTCTTGTAAACTGTTGTATTTTTGATTACAATTCATGAAATCAACATGTAATTTTTCCAATGTTTGACGCTGTGATCATGTCCACTTTTTTGCGTTACGCATTTTCCACATCAAACCATGTTTGGACAGAATAATAAAAGAATATTTTTCAAACATACGGTATAAAACCCACTCCAGTGTTTCTGCAACTACAATTATTGAAATACGCGTGGAGGGCAAAAATACATCTACATAACAAGCCTCCCCAAAGATATAATTAATGGGCTCTCGCATTTCAACAGACAATACAGATATGTTTAATGGTAATGGATTACACAGGAGATCATATCTGGATCTGCTTGTATCTCACCTTGCACGGCGCACTTTGATCACGGATTCAGAGCTTTGATCAAGAAGTGATAACGTCTACTCACATCTGATCAGAAGCATTCGATTGTGATCAGCCAATCACTGCCCCGAGGGCAAAGACCAGTTTGTTTCGACGCAGCGTCTTTTATCTGGACGCAACGAGGCTGTCCAATACAGATGTTTGTTTCTTCCATATAAGGCCAGACATTTTTATTTGTTGGATTACGTATCAATGGAAGAAATTTTTGAGAGCGGCAATCGGAAAAAAAAAATAAATAAAAATTGATTTTGCTGTACATTTTTGTAATTTTGATTAAAATTCACAAAATTGATGAAAAATTCTTCCAAACAATGTTTGTCGGAGAGACGGAAAGTGACAATTTTGTATTATTTGGGCTCTGATTCTTTTTTTCTTTTTTTTCTTCTCGATTTCTGAGAGCGGCGGGAAACGTAATCCAACAAATAAAAAAAGTCTGGCCTAAGGAATTATGCATTGCACATTTTTGTAACTGGACGTGCAACTTAAAAGGAACTGTGACGGAACCAACGTTTACCACCAGTGTGATAAAGCGTTTTCGAGGCCAGATGCCATTGATGACCACAATTCAACCATGTTTGGTGTCAAGGTTGCCATTGTCTACGGATGTACTCTTCAGAAGCATTCGCTATGCTTGTAACGCAACACGTGGTCTTAAAACAGTTTGATCTGAATGAAAATTGTGGCTTGGGCTCTGTAATTTCTGCCCACAAGTGATTGGTGGTCTTAACATTTGGTGGTCGTAAAAAAAATTTCACTGAAATTTCAAATCGTCCTAAGGGTTTGTCATCAGGTTGTCCTGTTTCCGTGCCTGAAGATCACTTGCCATTTCAGACTACTTTACTTATTGTCACAATAATATATACCCAAGACACAAATTGCAATGATACGTAAACTCGATTTATAATGCTCAGTCTCAGAATCCTAATTAACTACAAGAAGTGTTCATCTTTCTCCGCTGGGTTGTCATGGAAACTTCTCCAGTAAAGTTGTGTTTACCTTGACATGGAGATTTTGCTGTGTGGAAGCAAGTTATTTATCCTACTTCACTGTCTACACGTGTGTTCAGTGATTATCGAGGCTGTTTTTACATTTGCACCATGTATTTCCATTTCGGCATATTGACTTTGAAAACAATCGATTCCTCTGCAAACCGAAAATAGCTCGGAAAACCTTGACAAGACTGGAAATGCAGCGGCGGCCCCTGGGAAGGGAAACCCAGTGAGACCAACGGTGAACACACAACTTTTGTGCTTTATTTTATCACTGATCATGAACCATTACAGTGCCATCTCTCTGGGCAGGCCAATTTGATAATGGCACCAAGAGTACCGCTGTTCAATTCGCTTTTGTGGGAATAACACCCAACTTCACAATTGGCACAAAAAACTGGACGGGGGTTGGGCTGGGGAGGGGGACTGCTCGACTCAGACAGACAGATCCAAAAAGTGAAAGTGAAGTAATGTAATAAAGGGTGAACTGGGGAAACAACTACCGACAATTGAATTTGGCTCTTCGTCTAAATGCAAATTTGCTTCAATATATATTTCCATCTCAATCGCGAGCAGTGACTTGTTCCCTGTTGTAGTCTTTGCCTCCTTCATTTCTGACACTCTTAGTGCGTGACCTTTTGCTTTATTTCTTTTTGATTTTCCGTGTCTTGCTTTGGCATTTACAGTGAAAGTAACCTTTTATGACCTCCCCGTGTTTCGAGACCACCCGTCATTTATGGTTCGATTTTGAAGAACCAAAACAATGGTTTGTTTTTGAGATCATTAGTGGACACAAAGGGAGGGGGCGCCGCCGGAGAAACAAACAGGACGCCCCCTCCAGTTGCTTGAAAGGGCGGTAGCGTCGCCTCCTACGAAAAATCCTGGATCCGTCCCTGAAAATGAAGGAGCATTTAAGACTACCTGTTGATAACGACCAATAATAATGACCCCAACGTAAAAGCTAGCTTTTACTGTTAAAACAATAGCATAGCAATTACATATCGCATCAGACTCTTTCCCCTCAGCATCAATTAAATCATCATCATTATCAGCATTGAATCCGACTCAACGCATCAGCTAATCCCTTCTTCTGCTTTTGTCTGCCACCCACTCTAAACTCTCTCAGGATCAATTCATTCATCCTAAAAATACACACCCTTTCCCCGAAACAATCACTTTTAATCTGCTTCTCTTTTCTGTCGGATGAAACATAGCATTTCCCGTATTCACTGTCTCTGCACTTCCGATAATAGCTCTTTTGATTTGCGCTCGAAGTCAGACCGTTTTTAATGATCCTTCGTTTGTGGGCTAAACTTTCATGCATTTTTAATGTCCCTGTCTCTGCATAATACTCGCCAGCGATGAGCGACCAATGTTTAAATAACTTATAACCCTCCCGTTTCCCTGCATTTGCACCATTTACGTATCCCATGGTAGTCTTGCTGTCTGCATGTCTCTTTGTACATACAATCATTTACCGTATGTATCCAAAATATGGCACATGTCCTTTTTATGGTGCACCCCCTTTTTGTAACTGATTTGCGAAAATCTTTGCAGTCAATGACTGCAGACACCATTACAACTCAAAACAAAAAGTCCAGATCTAGAAGGGGCAACTTTGTAGCTCAAACAAATCAAACTACAGTAATCATGTAATCTTTCAATCTTCTAATTCCACATAGGGCGCTATAAATTGTACATAACATATCGTGAGATTGATATTTTTAGTGTTTGCTAATATCGCGCACCCCTGAATTAGCGTACTGCGGTTTATTGTGGACATATACGGTAACAACAAAGACAACTGACCTTTTCCATTTATGGAAACACTACACTATCAAGTATCAAAACATTCAATTCCAAACAATTTAATTTTTTCAATCGAGAAAACAACAGAAATTTCCAGTTTCTAAGGTTATTTTCGTGTCAATAAATCTTATTCGTCAGCGAAATTTTCAAAGCGAAGCGTTTAAGAAGGTAACCCGTCTGCCCTTTGAAAAGCCATAATGTCACTTGATGAAGCGTTTGCCTGATAATTCTCATTTTTCTTGCTTTATTTTAGCTTTGATAAATAAAATCTGTCGCCACCCAAGGTGTGGCCATTCCATTGACATGTGCCAAAGAACCTCGGTGCCAGCAGGTATATATTGTCTCACGCTAAATGGAAAATCCAGGCAACAATATCGTTCAATATAATTTCGCTATTCAAAGATCCGCTGATGCTAATTGTCCACTGCATTGTGATTGTGTCTTCCACCATAATTGATGTATTTAGACATTCCTAGTACACTCACCACGTTAAATATGCATTCTCTGCCACCTGAAAACCCGAATCCCATACCAGTGCACGAAATAAGCACGTGTTTTGCCGCTATGACGGTGAACTGAGAC
Source organism: Haplosyllis anthogorgicola (assembly GCA_038406195.1). Taxonomy (NCBI): domain Eukaryota; kingdom Metazoa; phylum Annelida; class Polychaeta; order Phyllodocida; family Syllidae; genus Haplosyllis; species Haplosyllis anthogorgicola. The sequence goes on along the minus strand of JBCAUI010498391.1, from coordinate 4,797 downwards.
AAAGAGTCGGACAACTCGGCTTTAATCAGTGCTTGTGCAGCAGAATAACCACACGCTTATCTTGACAACCACATAAAAGTGACAGTGATAATGTTTAACAAACCTGTTCCAAAATGATTTGTAGATTATCAGCATGCCCTGTCGGCAATTTAAATTTTCTATATTTTGTGGGCTGCTCAGAGCTCACCCCACCCTCCCATCGCCCAAATCCGTAGAACTAAACCAGATTCGTCAATACAGTACGAGTCGTTTCCACTTACATGAATCTCCTAGAGCCCCGTGTCTTATCCATCCCGATCACAGAACGTAAATCCCTAGTCGTTCTCATTGATCTATCAAAGTCTTCACAATGAGCGACAGATCAGGCATGGCTGATACGGCGGTGCTCCCGGCATTTCTGCCCAAATCAAAGGTGTATGTTTTACGTTTTGTTTTCTGTTAATACGGTAATAGTACCACAGATTATGTGAGGGCGAGTTACCCTCGCAGTTTGTGTTTGTTTTAACTTTTCAGTTAACCAGATGGTAATGAATGGTACCGTGAAAGGGTTTTTTACCCATCCCTGTATTTTGTGACCATCTTCCATTTAAGACCACTGGATATCACAGAACCATAACCGCATTTTCCATTCAAGGCCACCTGTTATTTGTAATGTCCCTAAATAATAACATCAAACAGTGGTTGCAAATGACAGGTTTTTCTGTACTTGTTTCCCTGAACTAATGGAGATATAAGTTTCTAAGGTTCGCACGTGATTCGACTGGGTTTATTCCAAAACAGTGCGCGCATAGTTTTATAGTATGTCCTATGGCCCTACAGGTTGTAACGCACGTGCGCGCAGTTTTTTCATTAGAAACGTATACGTCCACTGTTAACTAACTTTTCGGCCTATATTCTACGCGTTGGTTTTAGCTTAGCAAGCCTTCTAGTGCTAGAGTGTTTCATGTGTATGACAAAATATGCAACGTAACAACAAAGGACACGCACCAAAGATCAAAGTTTGCTTCGTGCTATTTTCCAAGATTGTGGAACTTTTCGCGTTTCAGACTGGGTATGGTTTCTGTGCTAATCAATTAAGACGAATATGGATTGCCAAAGTGCTCGTAAAAAAACAAACATAATCACTGTGCATGTTCAATCCGTAAGGACATAACTAGTGTTGTCACATCTAGTCGACTAGTCGAAGTCACTACTTGTCGACTAGTCGAGGATTTTGGTGACAATCGACAACACCTTTTACATGTTGACAAGTTGCATTCAGTTATCATTCCAAACAATTTCTCGACACAGTAATTCAGAAAACATTTTACAACACATTCTTGCTGATGCAAGATACCGATCTTATCATATTGTGACACAATAGTTGATTACCATATGTTTCAAAAGTTAAATATTTCATTCGGGTCATTAAAAAGCACACTTACTTTTAGCAGCTGTTAAATAATAAAATCAGTAATGTTCGACAATTGACTGTCGTGTAATAATTCAGAGATGCCAACGAACTTATGAGATCTCACGCATGTGGGTGGTGCAAATGCGTGAGACAAACTGCTCTAGTTAATTACAGCACTTTTGGCAAAAAATTATCATTGATTTGTGATCTATGATGGTTTTAGACAAGAATGAAACATTTGAATTGAAGGTTAATGTTTTCATGATGAATAAAATGGCAAATTATTTTTTCAGTTCTTTCTGTGCCATAGTCCCCAAAACGTTAGACTCGCGCTGAATGCGTGAGAGGTAGCATCTCTGTTAATATCCGACTGTCGACAGATAAAATTCTAGTGTCGTAACAACACTAACGTTACTACTCCATCCAGGGATTTAATTCATATTATCAATCTTGGTCCAATTTAAAAGCCACCAAGCTGTCGAATTAAGCGCTTATTTAAAACGTCAATGTCAGAAACGTCAGCCATGTTTAAAACACAGGTAGCACATTTTACAAATTGTTCACGCGTTCTTGTGTCAATATTGCTTTGTTTATACAGGCTGACTAATGATTAATAATGAACAAGTCATATTAGCATTTTTCACCAAAAGCCACTTCAGACATTATCGACATTTCACTGTCTCTGTTTTAACAAAACGTCAAAAATTCCCGACATCGATCTCCAATTAGATTTAAATTAGCCTGGTTGTTTTTTCTCTCTTCTATATTTTCAAATAATAAGCCCTTTCATAATAATGGGATCAAGTCTGAATTTTTTTAATGCTGCGATTATTTTCCCCCATATAAATAACTCGTAATTCTGACCCAAAGCAGCAGACATAAAGTAATTCGATAATTTAAAAGTAAATATAATCACGACACTTTTTACTGTCCATATTTGTACATTTTACACCGTCACGATTAAGATATCTTTAACAGACAGTGTTTGACCCACTTTTGTTTCGCGATAGACGTACAAAAACCAGCACACCGACAAACAGAAGCTGATCTATTGTTGGCTCAATAACAAGCTAATTTTACGAAAAGCCAGGTGATGTATATTTTTGACTGTTACATAAATTGTCTACACCCTATGGGGTACCCCTACGCACCGATCCATTTGCTGATGCGAAAACCAATTTTACCTCAAACCATCGGATCATCGAGGAGACCCAAGCCAAAGGCAAAGGGGTTCCACCGCTTATCCGAGTTAAGCCCTTTTACTCCATATATGTAGGGTGTGTAAGTATTACCTCCGTCCCACGGGGGACGTAAATTTAATGTCTATTTTCGTGACGACCTGGCACCTACAGCCGCAGGAACTGGCTTCTTATTCGTAACTGTCTCAAATTAACAACTAATTTTTATCATTTCTTACGAATAGTACCTGTTGGATTGCCTAACTGCAGACTACTCTTATCAGATAGTTGTGTAGCATTGGTTTGTTTTCGTTCTTTACACGCCTTGATGCGCTCTTGTACGGTTGAGAATCGGTCTGACGGATCTGAGTGGATAACTATTTTGAGTACTATGGCCTTCACAATGACCCACTTTTCAAACACACACATCCTGTTATGTATCTTGACTTACAAATCACAAGACATGAAGACTTTTGCTCTCGAGTAATGAAAGTATTGTGTGATGTTGAAATGGATTGTCTGGCACATACGAAAGTATAAAATGCAACCAATAAGTAGTATCAAGGAAACGAATGAAACTAACGATACTGGAAACCGTCAAAAATTGATCGGTTAAGAAATCTTGATTACTGTAACTTCTCAAGCTGATTCCACACTGGACTCATAGTCGCATTAGTCTTCCGTTGCACCACTACTCTACGGATACGAGAAGTTGGTGCCCAGGCCAAAACCGACTTTGCTACTGGACATCAAGGTCGCTGGTTTTAGTTTCAAAGCTTAAGACATTCAATTTCGAGTTTCTCTGACCCGCGCTTAAGTATTTTGGTAAATAAGTACCAAATTTTGATGCCTCTTTCACTCTAAACACTGCAAAACATTTTCTGAAATATGGCCACAAAATCTTAGTGACTTAGTAGCTTGCAGCCATCTTCAAACCAAACCAGTCACGTTTTTATCACCACTTTCGCTTTCGCGCCATTTTTCACTGTTTTTCATAAACAGTACACTGCATTCGCATGTCGACATTGGGTGTGCCAGTTCTTAGGATTTTTCTCGGTTAATGTTCGTATGTTTTTGGGAATAAACAATTTTAGCAGTTAACCAAAAACACCCACCCCCTACGGTATCCTTACGTCTCAGACGACGACCGTGGTTGATCCCCTAAAGACTAGTCTTACACACCTAATCTGCCATTACACAAAAGTTGTCATGTCGCACATTGATTTTTTGGGATGAAACAACTTGCAAGAGGCAACGAAGCCATCTTTTGCAGACAGACAGCCTTCCATTCCCCTGTCTTCTTTAGGCCAGCCTTTTTTTTTATTTGTTACATTACGTCTCCCGCCGCTCCCAGAAATCGAAAATTGAAAAAAAAATCAAATCAGAACCCATATAACGTTGTTACGAAAAAATATGTCGATCTGTGTCGATTTCGTGAATTCTAATTGAATTTTGAAAACATATATAGCAAATTCGATTTTAATTTTTTCCTGATAGTCGCTCTCGCAAATTTCCCCCGCTGAAACGTAATCCAACGAATAAAGAAGTCTGGCCTCAGACGTTACATACAATTATGCGACTCGAACATTATCAATACTTGGAAGAATAACATATTGACTAGAAACATACCGAGGTTTACATAAACACGCATGCACACATTGGTACAGAGAAAGCGATTACACAAGTTTTGCTTTGTGGACCAAGGACCTATACTTTCAAGGAGGATACCCTGTGTAAAAGAATAATTACTCAAAGGGATTCGAAGACAGGAAAAGATGCGATATTTATAGACTTTTCAACGTCAAAAAGCATTGATCTATTCGACGAAGCATCTTCAAAGGATTACGTAATTTCCGTTAAAAAGTCGAGACAAGAAGTGAAAAAAATGGGTGGATTGCCTATTTTCAGAACAAAATATCGACTCGATATGTTCAAACTGAAACAATAAAAGTGCTCAGGCATAATCTTGTAACACTCGTAAGCCTCTCCGGTTCTTAAAAAATACTAGGATTGCCACAACTAGTAATTTTCACTCGTCGACTAGTCGGGTACTAATAGTCGTCGACTAGTCCAGGGTCACTCACAGCTATACATATTCACTTCATTACACACCCAATTGTTGTTACGCATAACTATTTACCTGCATAAATATGTATTTGTGGGCTACATGGAAGAATGGTTTTAAAAAGTGTATTTTTTTATCACCATTAAAGTGTATACAATACA
>JBCAUI010498280.1:0-13491 GCA_038406195.1 Haplosyllis anthogorgicola | reverse complement strand
CATTTGCAGGATTATCTTTCAATGCCAATGTAGTCCCTGAACTCTTTAATATCTTTACTTCTGGATATAAAAGGTACTGTAAGCAGAGTACGGCTGCTAATTATTCAGTTTAGCTAAGGAGCTGATTTCAATCCAATGCGTTGTGATGGTGGGCCAAAGGACATATCTCATAACTTGTGTATCCCGTAACTTGTTATCGCTTGACTGCTTTAGTTTTTAACATAGCACTGAATATGGACTACGCATTCAAACTTGACACCATCTTAACACTCGGAGATTTTTTAATGAATGAAGACTTACGTAGCGGTTGCGGTTCCCCTTTGGTTGGTATTGCCAGTATTTTAATATCTTAAATTTGAATTTCTGGACATCACCGTGACATTCGATCTCCAGGTTATCCAACTTTTCGTCTGGCACGTGTAGTTGTTGCAGTGCTATACATCGCATGTTCTGTGGTGTTATTTTCACCGCCAGTCTGCTCAGCACTGCATCAGTTAAAGGAGAATCAGGCAGAGTTTCTTCAGGCTACAACAAGAGCAACTTTTTTATCATTTCCATATCTATCAGGTAATTTTTAGAGTAACCGTATCAATCTTTTCTCAGCATTGCTGGATTCAAGATGGACATTTCTTTAATTTTTTATGGATATTTGGGAGACAATATTAGAACCCACCCTTATATCTGCCATGGCTCTGGGACCATTGCGCAACCTTTCGCCACCCCTGCTTGTAAGTTACTTGTGTTGTGTTTTGGAGCCATAGATTTCATCGATTTTATCAGTTCCTGTTTTTAGGGTAAATGTGTTTTTTCAGCTGAATGGCATACTATTGAATTTATATAATGATAGCTCCCCACTGATTTCACCATTAAAATAAATACGCACATCTACCAGAGGATCGCTAGACAGTGTAATTCCCAAGGAATATTCTTCTCGAATCTTGATCGCCATTTTGCCACTAAAGCTCTGTTTTACACCGTCAACTGTCAAGTCGAACGTTGTGGCATCAATCGGAGGCGGACTTCTGCAAAGGTGCTTGTTGTCATAGAACATCACGTCTGGCAATTTTTTCCTCTGTAAAGCGAATGAAATACAGCTAATAAAAGACAATTTTAAAAACCCGTGCTTGCTTCTGTATCACATATTTTGACATGCATCATGTACAAATTGCCTGCTATTATGTAAACACTTTATTAAGCCATCGGCAGTTAAGTGAGACATCTGCAAAAAAATAAAAATAAAAACAAAAACAAAAGATCCAAACAAACAAGCAAACAAGAAACAGAAGTTCTCGGTGAGTCAAGTAATCACTCGTGAGAGAAGCCCGCTTGAAACAAATATAAATAAAATACATGGCGGAAATGTATTTTGATGATCTTGACCTGTGTTTTTACACAGATGCAAAATGTTCAAAACACACAAAAAATTTAATTCCTACCCTTAAATTAACTTTTGCCGGTATTTGCATATTTATTTCACAGCAGATGACCGTACAAAGTGAATAATTGCAATGTGTGTCGTCTTGACCTTGACACAATGACCTTGGTACTTAAATCTGACTCTAATAATATTATACTGGCATAAATTCACCTGGCTTATTAACCAAACTAGCTAAATTAAATAGGCAAAATGAATGAGTAAAGTCTTTTGTAGCACCAAGCCCAATGGGTAGGATTATGATTAAAATAGTAAACTATTAAAAGCATACGGTACCCTCTTCAGTTGGTACTTCTCCGAATCCCATCCGTCATTCCCGTCACGAATAAGTTCCCACTTTTTGTCATTATCTGTTAAAGACATTTCAACCATACTTTCCTTGACATTTTCTTCTGAGATACCGAAAGATCTGTACTTTATTAAACGCTGACTTGTTTCTTTTTGTATGTTGATTAGTTTCTGCAAAGATTAAAAAGTTATCTTAGTTGACTGTAGTGATACTCATAACTAAGTCACCGTGAGTGTTGTTTGCAGCTGTCACACGCTAAATCTTTGAGAGATGTGGTTGACTGCCTGCAAACACCTAGTACAGAGCAATGGAAAGTGATTTTTTAGAAATACTGATGACGACGTGTCGCAGGAGGCAGTTTTGCGAATAAAATGGGCATTCCTCTAAAACGTCACAAAAAGTTATCACTGATTATATCACAATAGTAAATCATAAATAGGCAAACTTACCATTCTGTAATCCTCGATATTATAAAGAAAACTGCAAATAAATGGCTGGAAAGTTGCAGAACTTTTGTTTGATGGTGTTATGTTGCCAAACACGTACACCATCGCAGTCTCAGTACAGACTAATTGATGGCAACTTGAGCAAATATATTTGGTGAAATGAGATGTATGAATATTGATAAACTGTTCATCCACCGTGAAGTACGGAATCCCCTTGTTCCCTTCAGTGTATCTTGGAATCTCGAACAGTTCGTTATCTTTATTTTTGTCACTATATCTGACCTTTATACAGTTCCACTCAGATTCCTGTGGCACACAATGTGGTATGTTTATTATGTACGTTTTCGTTCTGTCGTTTTCTACTTCGTTAAAAGGATGGTAATAATACTCTGTGCAGGGTGCAATAATACATTCATCTTCTGGGATCGCTTGCACGAATTGTGAAGGTTCAGTGTGAACACACGCAATTATAACTCCACTGACACCTTCAGGGATCTGCAATTTAACATTGGAATGAGGTCCTTGCAATGTTCCGCCTTCCATACGAGATACGGTACCAATGTATGTTCTCCATCCTTTTTGCATTAACATGGGATACCTGCTTCTTTCTTGTTTTGGTATATTTAGTTTCCTTTGATCAACAATCGCTACAAAACAAAAAGTAACGTTGTACCAGGATAGAATGCGCGCCGGCTCATCTGCGCGCCTCGTCCCCGGGCCATGGCTCAAATGCGTGCTTAAAGGGGCAAATTTGAGCCATGGCCCAATCATGCTCCTCAGATACCCATCTGGGTAAATAGTTGAAATTTGCGTAGACAGTTGTGGAAAGTTATTTTCACAAACTTTATGTTGGCATTACCTTACATTTCTCAGAAATAGATAAATATGGTTTGAAAATGTCATGTAGTAATAATTGTATATGAACGAACATAAAAAATGTAAATTTATTTATTTGTCAAAGTGTCATGTAGTAAATAATGATGTTTCTAAATTTATTTATTTATTAAATTTATCTATTTATTGTTCATCATTATTTATTAGATTTATTTATTTATTGTACATCATTTTACAACTTTTAAATATTAAATTTAAATAAATAAATTTATTTATTTAATAATAGTTTGCAACTATTAATAAGTTTAAGTAAATAAGTCTATTTATTTATTTAAATAAATGACTTTCCTAAAAAAAAAAATTCAATAAAAACTTGATTGACTTATTTAGATTTAATCATGAGATGTAAAATGATATACAATGAATAAGTAAATTTGTCTATGATTATATTTACTACATGACACTTTGACAAATAAATAAATTTTCATTTTCATTTTTTATGTTCATTTATCTACAATTATTACTACATGACATTTACTAACCATATTTTTTTTTTGAGAAACATGAGGTAATGCCAACACACAAAGCATGTCAAAAATAACTTTCAATGAGTGTCTATGCAAATTCCAACTATTTACCAGCGCCTAGCCGGGCAGCTGAGACTGTTACAACTTAACAACAGGTTTTAAAAATTTATTTATGTAAACCAGTCTATTTGAATCTCAACCTAATGCAGTGTCCAAATCTAAAGTAGTTTAATTGTCGAACGGCAGACACTTTCGTTGTTCGTTGCCTTGATCAAGATGCAAAGTTACCAGAAGTTATACAAAGCTATCTGCAAACATGAGGGATGTCTCGAAGGCGAGCCAGCTGCTATTGGTGGAAAAGGCACCTTTTACTTCTTGTGTAATGTATGTAATAATCGGTTTTCAATTACCTTTGGCCAAATTGCAGAGATCAGAAACTCTGCTGGTGGAAGCCGTGAGTGCATCATGGATTACTGAACTTTGTTCTGTTGGTTTTGCTGTAGTGATGCTGGTGGTAACAGTTGCAGGTGCATTATGGTGATCTGTCTCGTGTACCACTCCCTTTGACTCAGATGTGGAAGATTGTTGAACTGTGCGCTCCATGTTCTGTTTTATTGCCTCTGAAATATGAAAATTACATACCAATTACATTTAAATTGGAAAGTGACATGTAGTTCGAGGGTGAGCTGATTGGAAACAACTACGACATAGCTCCAAATTGTTTGAAGGTCAAGATTTAACTTATATACCGGCTAGTAATGTAAGTTTCAAAAGTTTACCTTTTCCAAACATCAAGCAGAACTGTTCAGTCCTCTCAATGTGTACATTAGTAACAGTTTTCCAGTTTGTTGTAAATATTTCTTCTAAAATGCAGTGAAAATAAATATCTAGTGATTTCCGGTCGGGTTTGTAAAATACCACTGGGTTACCAATATGCTCAAAATCAGTTAGTCGGAAATTTCGCATGGGAATATTAAGATTACATCAGCCACATAAGAACTATTATAAATTTTTTTTGTTTTAAAAATATTACCCGGTAAACGTGATCTGTAGCGGGAACTTAATTTACCAAATGAGGTGACAACAGGTCGTGCCCTTCGTCAGGGAGATTGAAAACCCTTTCCAGAAGTCGTAACAGAATATTCATGGACTATGAGTACAAGTTTTGAACATGTTATTTAAAAATTGCCGTTTCTTTCAATCTCTTAAATATTAAATAGTTGCTAGTTACTTTTTCGTTGTCTGTACAGTTAATGATTTTTGCTACCTTGTACTATGGGTAGTAGGAGGGCAGCAGGTATTATCGTGGGTCCTTTGTCAGAGGTGGAACACTGTGCATCATACTGGTCGTCACATCTTGACTGCATCACTTCATGCAATGGTAACCTGTAGGCCGACTCAATGGAGCGCCCAGTCAGGATACAGTGGGGGCAGATAAAGACCTTACTGTATGTCACTACAGGGCTTGTCTCAATCAATTGATTAACTACAGAATGGTAAGATTCAAGGCATAGTTTCCACAGCTGTAACAAGTCATATGCCGGGGCTCTTAACCTGACAGTAATTTGTGGGTCTATTAGATCTGCAGTGTGTCTTTGTAAAAGCAACTTTACCTCATCAATCTGAACAAAGACACCATCAGCCCAGTCCTTTCTCTCGTGTGTCTGTGTAAGAATGTTTTGTAATCTTACACTTATCCTTTCGTACAAAGTAGAAGGAAGTCTCCTAAAGAAAGTATAACTATAACTAAGTTCTAAGTGTCCATGGGGAACAGCGTCAGGCCAGTCATACTGGATAGTGGTCGTTCTTATAAACCATGGAAATCTAAGAAATGGGCCTTGAGTTAATTTCTCTCCTTCCTCACAGCCATCTTCAAAACAAAGATTGTTCACTTTAAGAAGTTCAATCATTGCCTCTAGTTCACCCTCGTCCAAGTTAAAGGACGCCCACAAATACTGCAATAAATTCCGATACAACAATCCAGAAGTAAGGAACTGGTTCTTTTTTAAATAAAAATTCGTTTCATCTTGAATGACATGCTTGTACTTCGGGTCATAAGCCATTATCTCTACCAGATCTTGTCTAAAAAGTTCTTTATGAAGCTTTAGTACGTTATCTATGTTTATGTAAACGTACTCTTTTTCTACCTTATACCATAAAATGATTCCTTTGTAGCTCAGATAGCGAAGGCATTCTTCAATGCTTTCACTGAGGTTTACAGAAGGATCACTTTTCTCTGTCAAGTATTTTAATGCTTTATGAAACGGTGATCTTTGCGTTAGTAGATTAGTCATATGTGTTTCAACTTCAGCAAAGGTCGTATGGAATCTAGATTTTTCTTCTCCAATAAATTGTAAGATCTTATCCCATGTTGCAGGCAGATGAACTTCCCTAACTTCAACCAGATGACGAATTTTAGATTTTAATTCTTCCAACCCTTCCATATGAACGGAACTTGTTGGCACAATATCGATTTTAAACATTTCAAAGAAGTGTAAGCTTCTCTCAATGTGAATGTATTCCAGTTTCATTAAGGTATCTGCTCTTTTAGTGTCCTTAATGGACTTATGGTCACTGGTGTAATCATTCACCTTTCTTAAAAAAATCAACTCGTCATCTCTTGTCTTCAAGATACGTTTTCTCATCAACTCAACTTTTCTGGTAACTTCTCCTGGAGATAAAACGTCTGTTTTACTTGGCACAAATAATATTTTACAATTTGCACAAGAGACACAATTGTGCAGCCATTTTGTTACCAAGTCATCGTGATTCTCTTCACTGTAAACAGAAAGATCAACAAGAATCAGAGCAATGATGTTCTGCCCTCGCAAAAATATTGGGTATTCAAGCTCGTAGATATCATGACCGCCAAAATCTAATGTAGCAATAGGAAAATGAACAAGGTTGAGAACATCTCTCTCCAATATGACTGTTCTATTGTCCCATGATGCGAGTTTGGGCTCATCTGCTTTTACTGTTTGAAGAAGACTTGTTTTACCAGCTCCTGTCGCACCGAGAAAGACAAGAGTATTGTTTGTGGTGCTTTTCCATACGTCAGACTTGTATTTTGATGACGTTATCTCATTGATGTAAACCTTTACTGAATTGTGTCCTCCTTCCAGCACCTCATAAGGTGGAGAAATAAGGACCTTCCTGTATTCATTCACAATATCAATCACCAATTCACATGTACTTACCGCTTCAAGAAGGGATCTTGATATGTAATAGGTGTATTCCGATCCTGCTAAGATGTACTTCAAACGTGGAAAATTGTTTCTTATTTTACCCATGTCTACAGTTTGGATAGGATTTCCGTCTAATAGTAATTTTTCAAGCATGCGATGATATTTAAAATTGGTACAAATCTCTGTAAGTAGGTTATTACTGACGTCAAGGTATTTAAGATTTGGAACTGACCCTTTACCAATGGGAATAACATCGAGATTGCACTTATCTAAGTACAGATGCGTTATCGTTATTAATGCCGATTTATTCAAGAATGAAGGAAGATAACGACTGAAGTCATTCTGTCCTGAAAGGACTAGACTAGTGTATTGTATATCTGTTTTCTGCGTAAGTAACCACTTGAGTGCGTCGAATCGTTCTGTTACATCGTGTATTCGTCTCAGATCTATTGTCGTGTCTTTCAGGAATTTGTCCAAATGACCTTGTTGATTATCATCTAACACGGACGAGGGTGGTAGTACAAGGTATGTCTCATATTTATTAGGTACAGTTATAGAAAGTTTACCTTCACTAACTGCCTTCAACAACAGGAATGATATGTAATTTGTTTCTGTTGACCCACATATTAACTCCCTCAACGCGGGAAACGACTTGATGTTGATATAAATTTCTTTTATGGGATTTTCACTCAAGTCTAAATATTCCAGTGGGTGTGGTGTGTCGGACTTTTCGTGAAAACAAGACATGTGATGATGTGTTAACTTATTTCCCCTGAATCCTAATCGCTTCAGACAAGGAAGGTTTCGCAGAATAGTGAATCTGTCAAGACCACAGTTGTCCAGAATTAAGGTATTCACCTGTGGATGTGTTAACCTGGCAGACAGATCACAGTTATGGATTGGATTATTACTTGCATCAAAATATGTTAAATGAGCTAAAGTCCGCACATCGGGTATTGTTTTGAGATTGCAGTTATCCACATAAAGTTCTTGAAGGCTTTAAAGGCTTACGATCTTTAAAAGAGCTTGAATATTGGTTGCTTCGAAAAAGAGCGCTTGGCCTGAAAGCTTCAGTACCTTAATGTTGCTGTTTTGGGTTTCAATTATTGTTGTCATGATAAACGCATCTATTGTGCTAAAGACATCTACAGACATGTCGACTTCACATTTGCTGAGGTACCTTTCGACAGATGTTTTTCCTGCACCTAAAATATGGTATGGGGGTATTTTCAGGAAGTCCCTGTACTCGTCAGGGATATTTATAAGCAGGCCGTTGGAAACTTGTTCTAACACTGCAGAAGTTATTTCTATTGTTACTGATGATCCACAAGTAATCATTTTTAAAGAGGGTAAATTTAACGTGTTAAAATCAAACCTCCATATTGGATTACCCTGCAATTGGACATGACTCACGTTTGGATGTCTAAAGTTTCTTATATCTGTGATGGAATTGTGCCTCAAACTGACAGTCGACAAACTTGATAGCTGTACAAGGCTAGGCACGTCGACAATTCCACAACAATCGAGACATAACAATTTAATGTTGGCAATTTTTGTACTGGACAGTAGTTCTTCTAATCCAGGCCCTTTTAGGATTAAGCATAAATTTTTTTGACCTTCCAGATCAAAAGTTTCCGTATCGGAAGGCAATTCTTCCATTAGCCACTTCAACGCTTCCATTTTATGGAAATTTGGAATATTCCTCAAGTATCTTTCAGGACTTTTAAGATAATCGCTCATGGCGGAATTGTTTAAATATTTCCATGGAGGTAGATACAGGTAGTGTGACTCCTTTGTTTGTAATTCTAACTTACCTGCTAAATTCAACTGAAGTAAATTGTGGCTTATGAAATGCGTAGCTTCCGTAGAGAAGACCAGCGTCTCTAATTTTGGAAACTTTGCTTGCTCAAAATCCACAACTTTGATGGGATTCCCCCCAATATCTAAACTTTTGAGGCTGGTAAAGACATTGTTAGTCTTTAATGTTGTTACGTTGTTGTATTTAATGTCTAGTAACTCCAAATTTGTAGCATAGGGACAGTATAAAAGCCCGCAATCTTGAGCTATCAGAGAAGTCACTGTTTGTGGCATATGATCCAAACCTCTTTTTAGAGGGTTACATTTTATATCTACGTGTTTTAGATTTGGAAGCATGAATTCTTTTGGATATTCTGCAATGTCGCATTCGTCAATGTAAAGGTATTCTACACTTTGTTCAAGTTGTTTACTCGAAATCAGGTCTTTGAATTCAGGAATGTGTAGTAATTTTGACAGAAATTTGATGTTAGAAAGTCTTATGGACTTGATTGGCTTTTCTGCATTTTTGACAATTGAACTATATGGTGATAAGTTATCATCTGGTCCTTTGAGACCACTGACATCTAACTCCTCATTGTCTAAGTGAGCCCTAACAGCCTCCGGGCCCGCCTGAAGAATTTCGTATCTCGGAAAGACTAAAGTCTTTTGAAAAGAAGGTGGTACTTCTACATAGAGTACATTGACTACTTTTCTCAGGGTAGAAGGCACGATGTGCCAGGGTTCTGGTGATCCGCAAACCAGAGTGTCAACAGCTTCAAAGTTCTTTATGTCTACTTGGTCAATTGGGTTTCCGTGGAGGCGCAAATTTGTCAATGTTCTATGGTGGAATGAATCGGGAAGTTCCTTGATATTGTTCTCACTTATGTCTAAAACATTTAATTGAGTGAGATTGCCAATATCTATAGGTGTTGTTAAGCCGCAGTTGGAGAGCTGTAAATCTCGAACTGAAGAAAGCCTGTTTAGAATATCTTCTAAATGGTGCATTCCCAGTTTCTCGCACAATTCCGCCTGATTAGCTAAACTGAAGGACTTGAATGTACTGCCATAGTTAATGAGCCAATACAGCGCCCGTTCTCTTTCATGCACATCTGCAATTCCTAACAGAGCCTTTTCTGGGCTTTCTATATATTCGGAAAGCAACTGCTCGTCCATTAAAAGATCAGCAGGAGGTATTAACAGGTTGTTTTGAAATCGTTCTTCCACCGCTAACCTTATGAGCCCCGTGACACAAGCCTTCAGTAGTTCCAAAGAAATGAATTTTGTTTCGTGCGAGCCACATGTGATGAATCGCAGGGATGGGAATGAGTCAAAATTAAAGGAAACAGATTGAATGGGATTTCTCGCAATGTTAAGATTTTCTAAACACAATGACCCATGAGAAATCTCTGTGATGAAATTGTTTTGTATGCTCAACGTTTGCAAATGCGAAAGATGCGACAGATCTGGATTATGACGAAGATTACAGTCATCCAAAGAAAGCATTTTTATCTTTGCTAGATGGTTGTCATTACGTAAGGAATGCAACTGGTCAATACGTTCAAATAAGTCTCCTTGCCCTGACAGATCAAGTGTGGTAAAGTCAAGAGATTGATCCAACAACCATGAAAACGCACGTTCCTTTTCTTCTAACGATGCTGAGCGAATCATAAATTCTGGTTGTCTAACAAACGTTTGTAAAGCATCATCTCTACTTAAAATATCATAGGAAGGCATCTGTAAATATTTTTGGAATTTAGGGGGAATATGTACTTTCAGGGTGCCATCGGCAACACGATTTAGTACCTGTAAACTTACATACTTGGTACACTGAGAGCCGAAAGACAATTCCTCCAGTGATGGCAAAAACGACATATTGAGTTCGATTACCCTTATTGGGTTTCCAGTGATATTGAGAACTCTTAAGCGAACGAGTCTTGGCATTTCGGACATGTGTGTTATGGTATTATACGATAAATCCAGTGTTTCTATTGAAGTCAATTTGCTCAATTCTGGTATTGTTTCCAAAGAACATTCTCGAATGGTTAAATGTATCAAATTTGCCAGGTTGGGACTTTCTAGAATATCTGTAACTTTGTTTGCCATATCAAAAGTAAACAGCTTTGGCATATTCGACAAGTCCAGTTGCTTTAATGCACAATCAGAATGAGACGTGATCCACTGCAAAGCAAATATGTGGTACTTTTTAGGCAAATTCGTGATGATAGTTTCTGGTTTCTTAAAATAAGACTCTAATTTATGAACATCATAGAGAACAGACGATGTTGGGCAAAGTAGGCATTCTGAATACTCATCTGAGACAATCAAATCCAATGCATCTACAAGTTTCTGCTGTGAAACTGTAAAACTTATAAACTTTGTATAAGGGGAACCGAAATGCAATGTTTTAAGACGTGGAAGGAGACCTGTTTGCCATTCTATCACCTCAATAGGGTTTCCGACAATATCTAAATTTTCAAGAAAACGACATTTTTCTATTTCTGAGAAATTGCATACAGAATTGTCACTTATGTTAAGCTCCCTCAAGCTATGTAAATAATTCAGATGTGGACACCGGGAGAGCTCACAGTTGGAAATATCAAGGGACGTAATGTTTTGCAAGCTTTTGTGGCTCAGGACAAGGGGATTATCGCGAACAAGTTCTGGTTGATTGGCCAAAGAAAATGTTTGGAAACTTGTCACATTTTTCCAAAGCCATTCCAGAGCTCTAGCTCTGTTGTCCACATCTTCTATGTGCCCTAAATATTTTTCAGGGTTTTTAATGTAGTTGTTTAGGTGTCCTCGATCCTCAAAAACCACGGCTGGAGGCATGTGGAGGTTCTGCCTAAATTCAGGATGAATCACGTTATTCAAGCGGCCATCGTGTGTTTTAGCCACAATTTGAGATGAAATGTAATGGGTGTAAACAGATCCGATAACTAATTCATTCAAGTTAGGAAAGTTATCGAGATCAATGTCTAATGACAGTATTGGGTTCCGACTAAGATCAAGTTTTCTGAGGGATTGATTGCCCGTGATGGGACCTAAATTACCTGAAATTCTATTTTCACTGATGTCTACAATTTCAAGAGAGGTCATGTTGTCAATGGACGGAAGCTTATCTAAACCACAACCACTCAGTGTAAGAGTACGAATATTGTGGAGCCTGGGATGGTCATAAATTAAAGACTGGATACCCTCAAAGGTTACGAAGTTGCAGAAATCTTCTTGGTGTGACAAGTCCAGTTCGGTCAAATCATGCGGTTTGTTATCGAGCAACCACTGCAGAGCTTCATGTCGATCTTGCACGTTCGAAATATCTTTCAAATTAATAATGTCCGAATTTATGTAAGACAAGAGCCCTTCCGCAGTGCCATTCACTGTGTCGTATGATGGTAACAGCAGTTTGTCAGAGAATTCGTCCACTATGTCTAACTGTAAGCCATCACAAACCTTTTGAAGGATTCTGAAACTGATGAATCTGGTAGAAGACGAACCAAGTCTAACTTCCTGAATTGACGGAACCTTCACTGGATCAATATTCAAGCATTCAAGAGGATTATTATCAATGTTGACGGACCTCAAACTAGTGTTTTCTAGACCCTGAATAGATTCTATGCAGTTATGACTGACATCAAGATACTGAAGATGTGTCAGTCCACGAAAATCTGGAATACTCTTCAGACCCGTGTCAGACAGATTGAGAGATTGAAGATACTGGAAGGAAGGCAGGGAGAGGAAACGTTCTAGCCCTCCTTTCGCTTCAATAACGCCCAAAATATCCCTATTGCAAAACAAGTCTAGTGATTTAATAAAAGTCCCTTGCTTTATCTGTTTCATCAAGCCATCGTATCTTTGTTCAGGATCTTCTATTTCACTGGGGAGCAATTTAATGTCATTTGAGGTATTTAAGACCGGTTTAGTAAGTCCCAAGTCATCTAAGTACATTTCTAGACCCGCCCTCATGAAAGCATTTGCTAGAGAATCTGTCAAGGTCACTTCAGTAAGGTCTGATTTTTGTTTCTGCCTTTCTAGCCACATCTTCAGCATTTCACTGGCTGCCATCCTGTAAACCACCGTGGAATAATTGTTTGCAATAACAATTTCTTATGCTGCGTGAGGTACACACATGAGAAGTTTGCAATTATTTATATTGTCTACTGAATGTGACAAAATTACTTAAATACTCTTTATGGAATGTTTGAATGTAACGACACTGTTTCTGGGTTTGTGTGATGCAGTTGTATTTTTTACGTCATTATGTGCCGCGGTTTTTGTAGACCAGACAGTGTTATCGAATTTCATTCGATATAGAATAAAGTCATCGACAGAACTTATAAATCATAAATCGTTTTACATATTGGAATAGAAGACAAGGAATTTAATTTTTTTAATTAACATTTAAAATGCACACAATTTCTGACCTGATATTCTGGCTGTTTGTATCGTGTTCACGGATGACGTGGTACGCTATGTCGAGATGAATCCCCACGCAATACAGCTGATCGTGGTCTGTGATAATGTCGGATAACTTGTCCATGAAATCTCCTGAAAGAAAGAACAGGAACGTTTCACAAGAGACAAATTTCTGGTGGTAAATTTATCTCATCAATACGGAATCTCTCGTGGCTGTGAGTTTGTACAAATATGTGTAATCCTGCCTGAAAACCATTGAGCATCTGTATTTTATTATAGATTGGATTTTCAGTGGCGGATCCAGGATTTCCCGTGGGGGGGGGGGGACACCTGACCCTGTATAGGCCCAAAATTCAGCGAAAACCGCATGAAAATTAAATCTATGTCGCAAAGTGGCTTTTTATTTTAAATAGATAGTAACGGGTCATCTTCACAATTTGTATTGGGATAGCATGGAAATATTGAATTGGTCATGGATCATTCTATTTCAGCTTAAAAGCCCTTAAATTGACAAAAGTAGCTAGAATCCTTAGCCAGGGTGGTTCCAGTTGATTGATTTCAGTCA
>JBCAUI010498169.1:0-13492 GCA_038406195.1 Haplosyllis anthogorgicola | reverse complement strand
AGTCCATATTTCATGCCAGATATTTATTTTATGCTGTTTGGAACAGTACAGTTTCAGCCAACTCATTGCTTTTATGTTTTGTCAAGTCTCAATTGCTTACGATTTGCATTATTTATTGTAGCATTGCCCATGCAAATTGCTACCTCAGCTGTTATTAAC
The DNA here is from genome assembly GCA_038406195.1 of Haplosyllis anthogorgicola. Taxonomy (NCBI): domain Eukaryota; kingdom Metazoa; phylum Annelida; class Polychaeta; order Phyllodocida; family Syllidae; genus Haplosyllis; species Haplosyllis anthogorgicola. The sequence continues at coordinate 13,333 of JBCAUI010498169.1, read as the reverse complement.
TGTTCGTGGAATGAAATAAATGTAATAGAAATGGCTTTAAGCTTTCGCTTGCTCTTTGCATTCACTCCGCCTTACCACCGATTGATGCTAGTCGACAAAAATACAATAGAAATAATTAAACCATAGATTTAGTTTAACATGAGAAAATTGGATGTGATGCATTTCATGAATTATGTTTTCATGTATAAAATTAAAAAGACACCCTCAGTTACAATGCTGGAAAATAAATGAAGAACCATCCTCGGAGAAGGGAGGAATGTCCTTGGCAGGATGGAATATGACATATCCAATCACGTTCAGCTCTCCGTTTAGGTCAACGGCTCCAATTATACATTTGCAATGTAATGGAAGTAGGCTTCTCCTTTTGTCTATCTGCCTTTACATCATAGTCTGTAGATTGGCACAGGAACGAATTCATCCTTGAAACCATGTATGACACATGAACAGGGACCATGTTTGCATCCAATATGCATCAGGAGTACACAAGAACCTTGGAGTTATGTTCTCTATGGACTTGCACAGACAGTTCTGTCAATTAGATTAGTTCTTATTTGAAAACAAGAAGGGCAATATAAGGTTATTCGCACATCATAAATACGACCCTTGAGAATATGGAGAAAACATTTGGGCCAGAAAGGGCATCAATATCCAGCAAGAAACAAGAACGTTGCATTCTACAATATTCATTTCGTAATGAGAAAAATGCCACAGTTGATAACATTACACATTGGCAAGAAACTTTATGCACGTTCCATCTGTATTTGCAATTGTCCGGGGAAGTACCACTTAATAATGGTAAATTAATGTAAGTGTGGGGGGGGGGCAGCATTCTAGGTTTTTCGAAATGACTTTAATTTGCCGAACTGGTCTAGTTGGTACAATTCGCAAATATGTATGTCTCCACAATAAATACGTATTTCAGAAGCATATTATTGATTTTGAAAACATAGATTTTAATTTGAAATTGTCTCTTCACATATTGTTGTTAACGACTGACGTAATTATGGCGATAACTTACATAGTAATCCACCTTCGGTTAGACAAGGACCATCAGTCAGCTTTTGATCATTCATTAGAGATAGCATAATTTAATACCTCTTCCAAGCCGTTGTAGATTTAATTAGGTCCTGTTAGGAACATAAGGACCATAGGAGTCATTTATTTTCTGTTGACTACAAGTCTCAAAGGGAACTCCTACTGGTAGGATTAAATTACGAGAACTAAAACTGCATACAGTCCATTAGCTTCTTCCGAAGTTTACATTAGTCCAGTTTACTACAGTTAGATTCCATAACAATGACATTCCATGCTACATCAAGGTAGTTTGAAGTCTGGATGAGTACTCGTTTATTGTATTACAAATGCTGCTACAAAGTGTAGAACAGTAAGTGTTTGTTATGGCTGGACAGAAATAAGAGCAGAGGATGAAATCCTCTCAGTTTTGGAACAATAGAAATTCAAAAGCACAGCGTGGAATACTATTGCTCTTTCTTTTGTTCTGAACGTTTGCAAATTGATAGAAATTTCAAGAGCTGCCTATATTTAGAAGCACATTTAGGCATTTGTAAAATTGGTCCTAAGTTAGGGAGCCCACACGGAATTAAGCTTTAAACTTTGCATTTTCCTTTTAAACTTTACATTTGCATTGGCGGATCTAGGGGGGGGCACTGCCGGCACGCGCCCCCCCCCAACGGTCCAAATTTTCTTCGTTTTCATGCACTTTCCGGTGGCGCCCCCCCCCCAACGGGCCGGGCGCCCCTCCCCCCAACGGGAAATCCTGGATCCGCCCCTGATTTGGCCTGACAGAAATCCACATCAAACACTAATAACCACTTGATCTATTTCCAGATTGTTTTACCCAAGGAATACGAATGTTCTGCAAAGTGTGACTTTTCCCAACAGTGACTCTCAGAAATACTTCAAGATGTCAGACGCCGCAAAGGCAAAAACCGCTACAACCGTAACGAAGAAAACCCGAGTCAAGAACGAACCTTCCGTACCACGCCACATACCAGCCGGAAAACCTTCCAATCCAAAGGACCCAAAGGCCAGCGCTAAATCGGACAATGATAAAAAGTAAGTGACTAGTCTCATCATGTGTACATTCCCTGAATTTCAGCAATATATTGTCATCCGAAATGCAAATATTTCGTAAAATTTCGCAACAATTCTTGGAAGCAATTGAGGCAAAGTAGTCTATTCCCCATTGTTTTAACGGACAAACCACGATGCATTTTTGTGATATCCAACATTTCCAACATTCATATCAGTCGCTCTGCATCAAATTTTCATAGATCAATCTTAACATTATTGTTTTCAGTCAAATAAAATCCAAAAGAAATACAAGACATTATACCATAGGTACCCATATCAACAAAAAGATTGTGATCTTGACCATCGACTCGGCAGAAATATCTTAAACACAATATTTGCAAGATGCCTGTGTAGACATCCAAAACATATTTGTCTTGAAAGGGAGATTCATGTTTAACCTTCACAGTTCATAATTTCGATCTTGTAAAGATTTATTTGTTGAAATTTCTAGATACCGCAATGAAACAGTGTGCTTCAAGTCCATTCGCTCAGCGAACAAACGTGACTTCACAGTTCATCCGGAGTGGGTTTCCGAGAACCTTACGGTCCAGCGTCTTTGCCTCCAGGATCGTTACGCCACCTACCCGGGACGCCGATGTCGCAGTGCGCCGGCCGCCAAAGGGCGCTACAGGAACCCCATCACTTGGGAGTACTGATCACCAGAGTATTTCTTGTTCCAATATAAACATCACGTGGTCTGAGCACTTCCTGCACTGCTGAGTCATTCTGGGATGGATTTTTGCTTTGAGTCTTGGAATATCTTGCACTTGATATAATCACCTATTGCACTTTTCATCTTATTTGCTTTCTCCCTTCCCAAGCTTCTTGTAGCAGAAATAATTTACAATATATCGTTTTGAGTGACTCATACTGTGATATTAAGTGGAGACAGACCTTTACACTGAAGTGCTCAAAAACAATATATTTATACATAACCAACTTACCCCCTAATGATTTCAGGGTTTTTTTTAGAAACATTCATGTTCAGATTTGAAAGATTCCGTGGTTTTTTGCCATCAGCTAAGGAGCTTAAAAATCTGAACGAATAGTTTTCATATTAGCTTAGTAATAGATGTAAGCAACCTACTCAGGGCTACATAACAGTATCTGCCTGTTAGCACTAGTATCTATCGTTTCATTTTCTTTGAAGTGATTTTTTAATTATTTTTTTCTCATCTTTGTATAAATCTGAAACTTGCTACCACTTTCAGGATACTGTCATGCAGCCCTTTTGATCACAAGTTACTAACAACGTGTTTTTTCCTATTTCAAGCAGGTCCAACCCATACTACCAATATGTCCATCCACAAACATTATCCCAACAACAAGATGGTGTCCATGGAAATCATAACAACCACTCAAACGCCTTACCAACAAGAGGCAGGGCCAGGGAAAGACAGGATGTTAGGGAAAAACGTAGGACTTATAACTTTGAAGGGACATTTTTCGGTTCTGTTGGACAACCTAGGAAAAAAGAGTTTACAATTCATCCTGAATGGGTGAGTGAACAACCAAGACGTTCAAAAAGCGCGCCACCACCCAGGAGTAGAAATCCGATCACGTGGGAATGACGTCAACGTACCTAGGATCATGTGACTGCAGCAGTATGACATCATTTCCAAGCAATCATGTGATATCTACTGAAGATTTCCTATCTTCTGCTCTGTAACATTAACTAAGATTAAAAACCCATGTACTGAATATTTCCTGGCATGACTGGAGCTTGAATGATGGTTGGATTTCAATTTTCAAAGAAACCGTTCTGTAACAATCTATAATGTTGTAACTTATCCGGTGGCTTTGTAGGCATTCCCTAGGAACACTAATAAACCGCATAGTTTTCACATTTCATTCTTCATTACATTCCAAAAATAAATAACCAATACACCGAAGAACTTTGAGAGACAAAAAAACAAGATGGCTGGAATGTAACATACAGAAAAACTTCATAGTGTCCATCACAGGATGATTAACATCTCATCAAATTGCAAGAACTGAACAACGCAGCGTACTCGTCTCAAGAGCTATATTTGTGTATTATCACATTCATTTCTGTATTCATATTCTGCATAAATACGATTCATTTGCACAATGTACTTCATACAAATTCGTACTATCAAAAAAGGCAGCACAGCACATAAAAGGGCATTTTCTATAATTTAGTTCACGACAAATGGTCTACGGACATATTTGTTTCCGGTATAAAGAAGCTTGAGGTTTTCACACAAAATGTTAACATGCTTGCTTTACGGAATGATTATTTGTTCTCATGGTTTAAGTTTGGTTTAACAACCGAGAGGGTAGACGAACTGGGTACTCTAACTGGTTGTTGAGTTTAAAAAATAAAAGAAGCAAATTTGGTCACTGAGTTATCCTACACTACCAGCATGATAAAAACCTTAAGTTCTGTGGCAACCCAATCACTACCATCATGTTATGATATTCGACATGCTAGTCTACACTCTACATAGACTAAAATGCCAGGTTGTCCTAATAATTCAGTATCCGTTTAAATTAATTCGAAAATTCCATTCCGGCTAAACACTTTGATGAATTTGTTCTGATGTACTCGAATGTTTTACTCTTGACCTTCTCTAAACTGTAACTTAACTTGCACCAATACTACCACTTATGGTCTACAGTGGAACAGACCTCTTTTGCACGACCTACATCTCTTTGCAAGACCATCAGACTTTCGATGTACCACATTAAACTACACAGAAAATAACCCTCCTTTTCAAGACCACCACCACCACCACATCGACGACTTTTCTTCCCAAAATTGGGTGCTCACCGAAAGGAAGGTCTACCGTACTTAACAATTTGAAAGTGGTTGTTAAGACTGAAACAACTTTATTAAATACATTCGCTGCGTGAAATGCAATTTTGTACCGCAAATGAAGTGTGTACTGTCTCATTAAGTAAAAACCCTTAGAAAGCCTAGTTCCTTCTGGATCACTACCAATTGTATGCAATGCTTTTTCAGGGACCTAACTATTATGCTTGAAATTTACTACGGCTTCCACAACCGTGTTAATCAAAGGATATTGCGTATTCGCTTTTGTACACTCGTACTTTAAATTACATTATATTTTAAGATTAAATTAAAGATTTTTTAACTTTGTCAATATTTTAACTTTAATTCAGAGAAATCAACTCTAGGTACAATTGTAAAGTACCTTGTACGCGTGTGTGGGCAATTAAAATCGACAAGATTCAAACACACATTAAAGTTCCATTGATAGTTTTAAATTTGCCACTGCTAAAGCCAGAAATGTTAAATTAAGCATAATATTTTGATTAATCAAATGTAATTATTTCACATGAATTTGTGTATATGGTCAATGTAACAACTTTTGTGTGGCATAAATGGGCAACTTCGTCACTGTGAAGATCATGAATGTTTTAGGGGTGCAAGGTATAAATACATGTATGGGTGCCGAGTGTGTCCATCCGTCTGTAAGTGCTAAAATGTGCAATGCTATTTCTGTACAAATGTAAACACTACATAAATAAAACAATTTAAAACCAACTTTCTCCAGTTTAATTTTTTCTGCACATCAAATGTGGTTTGCCATTTTTGTTTATTCCGTTTATTAAACTAACCTTTCAGCACATGTGAAAATAATTGACTCTCCACGTGGTCTATTTCTTTGGCCCATCCTTTTCTCCTATATATTTTTCAGACTGGATTGCTACATCAAATTGAATTTAATTTCAGAAGCAAATACGCGCTGATCCTGTGGTGACATAATGCAAAGCAATAGTGTAAAATTGCTTGAAAATTATAAAAATTGGTCCAGATGGACCTGAGCTCCTTTGGCATTATCAAAATACTTAGACAATTTAAATCACAATATCACAAGGGTATCTCAAGGATATGTCTAGGATTAAATTTCCAATGTGATCAATGAAAAATGCACAAATATGGCTGCCAAACTATAAATATAAGTGGCATCACTATAATTTTTACAGGAAATAAAGAGGCATATGCCTGTAAAATATAAAGTCTCTATCTTTAACTGTGTCATGGAACAAGGTTCAAAGAAAAATACAAATATGGCTGCCAATTTAAGAATAATGGTCACAGCAACATGACTTTTGCTAGGCTTTGAGATAGGACATAGGTGCATATGTGTGCAAGATATGAATTCTCTATGATCAATAGTGTGCTCAGGGTGACTATGCACAGACGACAATGACGATGATGGATGACAGACACTTCATGATTCTGTAGGCTCTTTGGCATAATGCCAAATGAGCCAATAATGGTCAAAGCAACATAATAATTGCTGGGCATTCATGGAGGGCATAGGTGCATATGTGTACAAAATATGAAGTCTCTATGATTAATAGTGTGCTCAGGGTGAGTGTGCACAGACGCCAACAACAACAACGATGATGGATGACGGACAATTCATGATTCTGTAGGCTCTTTGGCATATATGCCAAATGAGCCAAAAAGGTTACAATATCACATGAAAACAAACTGTCTGGGATCAAATCCCACATTTATAGGTGATCTATGAAAAATATGGCTGCCAAATTGGAAATATAGGTGGCATCAATATAATTAGTATAGGAAATAAAAAGGGTATGCAGATGCATAACCCTGCCAAATATGAAGTCTGTATCATCAACACTATGTCGAGGGGTGAGGTTCAAGGAAAAAAACACAAATATGACTACCTATTTGGGAATAGTCACAGCATCATAATTTTTGCTAGGCTTTGAGATAGGTGCACATGTGTATAAGATATGAAGTCCCTATATCAATAATGAGCTCAGGGTAGCTGTGCACAGACAACGACGACAACAATGCAGACAACGCAGGACAACGACGACGGACAATTTATGATTCTAAGCTTACAAACACTATCTTCTCTACTACTCAAGGCAACAGACGTTGGACGCCAGTTTCAGTTCTGTACAATAACAGCGGGAAGGAGTGGCGACAACGCCTTTGAAATCATCAGCAAAGCGGCGTCTGACAATCCAGCGTTCTCGTGAGTGTTTTAAACACACTTCACTTAAATAACGACGGGACTTGAAAATCACAAGCCTCAACAATGAACCAAAACGAACATAATTTTAAAATGATGGACAGTTTTTAAAAATGTGTCCTTTAAAGACGCATGAAATTCAAGACGGACAAGCTTGATTAACACAAAATTTTGTTATGATCGAGGCCTGAATCCTCACATCTAAAAATACACGCCCAGGTAAGAAAAGCTAAATTTCAAAAGGCCTTTGCAGTTTGATACTGTTCTTTTTTATTCAAACAGCATAGAGTACGAGTTCGCACATAAGCTCGGTAACTTCGTGACGACAGTGAACGGACTGAAGGCGGATAAAACAAACAAGATGTCGTGGGCGTTTGGCAGGCGCATCCCTTCTCGAGGGGAGGACTGTCTCTTTCCTGTCGGCAAGTACTTTCACTCTTATTGTCAAGTGTGAAAATACGACCAACAATTTACATGATTCTTTACACAATTGTCCACGGGCCTTCGAGTCAAATGTCTCCGAAACTAAACACATTTAACATAAACAAAGCGGCACCATCGTCGTGACATATTCTTAGTTGTCTTAGACTGTCCCTTAGAAATATGCTTCCTGGTAAATGCTGCCATCTTTCAGGCCATGGGATGGATGATAAAATTGCACGTGTTTTATTGCGTTACAAGTGCAATCAGTCAGTCTTATGATCTTATAAATGTATATTTTCATATAAACATGGCCTCCCATCACTTGACTCGGTAAAGCCTGTATTTAAACCAGACTAGCTAAGATTTCTAAATTTCGTCTTTGAACTCCACTAAGATTCACTTTTGATTGCAGGTTTGAGTAACTACTTCCCGCAGGACATGGAGCACATCCTGCTGACCTACCTGCCTGAGGATCAGTTCAAGAAATACAAGAAATGTAACACTGAGAAGATCAAACACCAGTACGACGATAACAAGAACGACCAGTGTTACAGGAAAACGAGTAAAGACAAAACCGAACTGTAAACCAACCGTGCTCAGGGATAACAATTTTTGAGTTTAAACTTTTCGTTTGATTCAAGTATAAAATCAACCAGTCCAGATCCTTGAATTTGAAGTTACAGTATAACCTGTTTTAACAAGCCACTGCTTTGAGCGGCCACATTGAAATTTACGGCCAATTTGTGTATTTGTTTCTTGTTTTTGTCATAGATTTTGTCATAGATAAATCATTAAAATCACCACTGCTTTGTGAGGTCACCTGTCATTTACGACCAATTTACGTTGTGAATTTGGGTGTCCGCTCAAAGCAGGTTCTACTGTACTATTTTCTTTGCCAACAATTAACGAATAATTTTTATGATTATAAAATTTCCCTAAATTTTCAATAATTATTCCAGATACTCAGAACTTGTGATGCTTGCAAAGATAGAGTCTTCCGTTATATCAATTGTACAGTCCACTTTTTGTCTTCAAAACGCTGTTGTTAATATGTAAATAAACATATCAAATACGTATTTCTTGTTTTCAAATCATTGCAATAAACACTCCGAGACAATACGTGTATAATTTTGCCACTAAACAGATTCGATAAAACAGTCATTTTTGTTCCTTCAAAATTCAGACGAAACACGAATAGCTGCATAATGATAGGGGAAACTGCCCCAACTTCAGTCAGTCCCTTAACTTCAGTCACCTGTAATCAGTCTCATGTCATTAACTGAATATTATTTACAGCTACCTGATGTTATACTTTTTAAAATCTTTAGGTACCTAGCTACAGCATGATATATAATATTTAAAGATTCTCTTAGAATTATTTAACTTGGACACACACATGTAAAGAAACTTGTAAATGAGTCCTTTTAAGGTGGTACCTCTAGGGTTGGAATAAAAATTTACCATAGTTCCTAACTTAAGTCACCCCTTTAAACTGAAGGGTAAAGATGCTCTGAGCTGCTTTAGATAAAGCAAAATAAGATCTACTGGTACAACTTAATAGAAACAGTTTGAATTCTGCATTGAACTTAAAATTAGCTGTGAAAAATGTAGGCTTAAAGATGACTGAAGTTAGGAACTCAGTTTTCAACAAGTATTGCCCAACTTCAGTCAGGCTAAACTTCCTCTTAAAAATTTAACTTCTTTATTGAATATTAATTATCTGAAATGTTTAAATGAATATTCAATGTGTCTTTCATTAAATACTGTCATCTTTCAAGTTATATCTTAATTTTGTAGAAAGAAAATGTAAAGCAAATTGTACACCTATTATTAGCCTCAGTAAAATGTGTGGAAAAAAGGGGTAATCCATTCAAGACAAAATATTTTATATCTAGTTTTAGATTTAAATAACAATAACCTGCTATATGTCCCCTAAAAATAACAGTAATGTGATTGGTTCAAGGTTTATTTTCTAGCTAAGAACAAGCTCTTTCAAACAGTGTGCCCCACTTGTGTCTATCTAGCATCAGTGAGCAAAAACAAATTTATGTGACTGAAGTTAGGGCTCTTTCTCCTTTACGGAAAGAGGATTGATTGTAAATACCTTGTGACTCTTAATTACGTATTACAGTTATTACTTATTAAACTTCCTTCATTTTGGAAAAGTCATCAAGAGATAAGCGACATATTTCACGTTTCTACGCATTTAACTAAACTCCAGGATTAAGGTAAGTGTACTGTATTCATGCTGTCCGATTTCAATTTCACTTTGGAGTATCACATTTGCTTCATCAGTGCTTGGGCTCAATCTTCGACCTTAACGTATGTCTTTCCGCCGAAGAGGGCAAAATTTAAAAATGATGGACGAATTTCAAAAAGACGGACTAAAGTTATGAAGTTTCTACTTGGATCTGTTTTGTACGACTGGTGCTAATGAGTAAATAACGGACAACATTGAAATTTTGTCCGTTACTTTGGCCGAGACAAAAAATTGGTTAAGGTCGAGGCTTACTTTGGCTAATTTGGTCCGTTCGGATAGTGGAATTAACAGCGCGTAATGAACTAGATACATTTATTTCTATTAATTCCTGATGAAAGTCCTCTTCTCGTCTTTTAGTAAACCGTCATGATGAAATCGATGTCTATCACCGGATTCTCAATGCTCGCCTTGTTGATGACCTATGTCGGCTCCATCCCGATAGAAGTGATCATAACGGCTGAAAACAACCAAACAGACGACGGACGCATGTTCCTCTTCTGCACTACCGTAGCTACCTCTAGTGGTCTGAGCGCGTTTGACATACTCAACAACCCTGCGACTGTCAATCCTTCCTTTTCGTAAGTATGCATCAAATTCGGATGCAGCGCCAGACCACGTTTTACATAGGGATTATTATGGGATCAGATATACTTTTCAGCCATATCTGACCTTTGGGGCCATGTCATTTTCCTTTACCTCAGCTGAGCTGGTATCCGATTTACTGTCCGCTAAGGTTAATTTGGGATCTACACTACGACTGAGTACCTCTCACTCAAATCCCCCCGGGATACAAACTCAAACCCAGCGACTTGGCAATAAACGAGTTATTCGCTCTGTCACGACCGCGTCCACGGCATACCTTTCGTAACGATATTTATGTGAACAAATGGCCGCATAAACTTCAGTAATATGCGCCCGTTGTCGAAATGTAGGGGGAATCTCGCAAATACGGTCTCCTGGCGCGTCGCTGCAAAACTAAAAGTAAAACTGTCCCAATATTTCACAGGCTGGAGTACAAGTACTTCGATAAACAGGGCTACTACATCACCACAGTGAACGGGCTGGAAGAGGATCCGGTAAACAAGATAGCGTGGGGGTTTGGCCGACGCAGCCCACCACCTCAGCAGGACTGTCTTTTTCCCGTGGGTAAGTGATGAATCCAAATACATGCGGGTTTTTCTTCACTGATGGTTATTACCTTCAAGTCAGATAATATTTTGTTCATAGCAAAAATTAAAATGTAACTTCTGATAAAAGTTTTTATGTTATTTGATCGGATATGATTCCTCTGGTGATTTTTTTCTGTGATTGGGTTTTCGGTTTTGTTACAATTTTATTATTATTTCGTTGACGTGTTTTCCGTATTTCATGTCATTATGAAACCAACATATGAAAACGAAAATCAACAAACCAAACAACGTTAAAGCATACATTAAAATATAAACAGTACACAATCCACACCCACAGAACCATTCAGATCGCTTTATATTGACCTAAAGGAGAGAATCGGTGAGGTGCATTCAACCATAAAATTTGTCCTTTTCCGATGAATTTCATTCTTTTTTTTTCATTTTAAAAGTGAAAATAAAATTATCAGGCAAGGAAAAGCAAACTAGTGACGTTCAATTTAGTTACTCGAGTTCAGAAATTGAATGAAAAGCTTCTGGGGGATAAGTAGAGCTCGTCATGATAATCACCTACAGAAACATTTAGCATTCTGAGTCTCATACCGTACAGATGAGTAAGAACCGAAGCGAAAGATCAACCTGGCTTTGAAATCCATAAGCAGTTTCACCTACGGCCACACATAAAATGAACATTGGTCCACCCCAAAGTTTTCTTTTTAAATATTTAATCTGGGATCTAAAATTAAACATTAATGAATTAATGAACTTTAGGTGTGACTAGCTACTACCCTCAAAACATGGAGAACATTCTGCTCATCTATCTGCCTTACGACATGTTCAACATGTACCCGAAATGCAACACACTGGAAGTGACGTACAAAAATAACATGGAGAATGAGTGTTACTTGAAAACGACCACCAGAGGGCGTCACAACACACAAGCTGAGTACCAACAACCTTAACTGGGATGACATTAAATGTGCAGGCGCGCAGGTCCCAGCCAATTGTCAAAATAAAATTGGTGCTGAAATTACGTTTTTGAAAGTTTCAATTGTACTTTTTTTGGATCACAAAATTGTTAAATCTAGTAGTTTTAGTACACCTGCACTGTTTTAATACAAGAAAAAATTATTTTAAACTTCAATGTTTGATTGTTAAAGCATTTAAGGCGAATAAAGAAAATATTGTAACTAAGAGCTGAATTTGTCATATTTGTCTAACGATGCACGCTGTGTGTGTATGTGTATGCGTGCTTGTCACAAAGATTCGAAATGTATGCAAACGAAAAAAAATGTGAGTGCGCATTGGCGGATCCAGGATTTCCCGTAGGGGGGGGGGGGGCGGGCGCCAACCCAATTTTCACCTATTTTCGCCAAAAAATCGGGGAAAACTGCATGAAAATGAAGAAAATTTTGGCTGGGGTGGTGTTCGCCTTCTGCACCTCCCGTAAACCTGCGAATGGTGTGTGTATGAGTAGGTTTGTGTGCGTATCGGAGAGTATGAGTGTGTATTTGTGCACACGTGTGGGTGAATGCATGCTTAAGATTGGAACCTTATTTTTCAAAAGTTCGGTGCTTAAAATTTATAAATAGGTTTTTAATACAAAATACCAAATATAGATGTTTTTAAAAAACCCTAAATAACTATTCGTCATAACATGCATCATGGAAGTTCTAGATCCTATTTCTTTACTGTGACGATATTCGATTCGATTCGATTTTTGAATTATTCGGTAACACCTCTGAACCTTCCTTTTACAATCACGGAGTTGATGGTTTCGGTTGTTTGTAACAAATGTCGCAATTCCTCCCTGGTCGATTCGGGTCACTGCGCATCATATCATCTTGTGTAGTTGGAAAAACGTGAAGCCACACCTCACTGAATCATTTCCAAGAATACAACCAAAGAAAACGTACAAAATATTAAACATAAAGTCTGAGTTACGTGCAAGGTAAAAATATTTCAGTTTATTTCTGATGTTGCCTAATATAACTAGTGGATTTTTAATTCGCTCTTCAACCATTCCGATGCACTGCTTTAAATGAACAACGAATTCAGAACGCTAAAGAAGGGTTTGTGTTCAAACAGTTGATTGACAAAGGCCTCTTCTGGTGGGAGCAGCATATGATGGACCTATAATTTACATTAAGTAATTACTCATAGATGAATAATATTAATCTGAATCCTTAGTCTTAGTCTCCTGAATGAATCATCATCACAAATCACCAACATTGTTGCGTAAGCATTTCTGTGTGAAACACCGACAAAGTTAGAGCTTCAACACGTGCATGTTCAAGCCAAAAACTGTGATTTGAAATTTACTCAGCGGTCAAGATTGAGGAACAACATAAATGTTATATTATGAAAAACCACTCATACGCCATACATATATTTAGCACTTCCGGCATATTTATTGCACTGTACGT
>JBCAUI010497947.1:0-13493 GCA_038406195.1 Haplosyllis anthogorgicola | reverse complement strand
TGTTCCAAGAGACTTCCAAAATATATCTCAAGAGCCAAGTTTCATGAAATAAGTTGCATAGTGTAAACGGGCCTTAACTAAGGTCTTGTGTAATATTATCCGGTTTGCCATGGTTTACATGGAGAACTGTGTCTCTCCACCAGAGCGTGAAAATTTGGCGGACTCGTTACCTAAAGGGGTAGTGTACAAAAAGTGTCAGTTTGACGTAAATATACGAAAATTCTCCGAATAAGGCTTAACGCATGTGCATGGGGCACGGTTCCACTTCATTTTTATATATTCTTGAACAATTTAAATATAACTTCCCATAATGTATGGACCTTTCATGCCAACTGCAACGATTGTTCTGGAAAAAAGTGACAACGTGCTCAGTCATTAACGTTTACGTAACTATTCATACTAATATGAGTATTATCATTATCCACTTCCATTGTGGATGATCTGGGGCACGACTGATACTTTGGCGGGAAAACTGCCATTCATATTCTTCTTCCTTTCAGCACATGAAAAAGCGTTTAGCGAGAACGAGATAAAGGAAGAAAATCAATTTCTCTCTCGGCTGACGTGCATGTCCCTTGCACGCCGCACGCTCAACAGCTTCAGTATTGCATCAACATTGAATGTCACGTTTCCATGACAACGTTTCAATTATCTTCAATGCAATGAAGGCAAATAGCAAGCCAGAGAGCTGCATGCTAGCTCACATAATTAGATTTCTAAAAATAGCTCTCATTGGATTGTACACACAGAGAGTGCTTGCTAGCGTTGTGCGTAGATTAGAGGCCATATTATGCTATTCAAGCCACATTCAAAACACCTAAAATAATGGGGATTTAAAGCAATTTCAGAGCACAGTTTCGCTATAACTGCAAAGTACAATAAAGGTAAGTTTATTTTGTCTTAATATAGAGAGATAAGGTGGTAATCGAAGGTTTAAAAAGGCACTTAATCAGCGCATATTGATATTGCCTGTCTATCTTGGCTTGACCTGTTTACAACGCAATACACATCATGGTGAAACCACGTTGCTTAAGACTTGCCTCTTTTTTACCATCGCTTCCCGTTAATACACGAACAAAGTAGCGATTAGACAGACTACTGATTAATACACTAACACAAGATATAGAACAATTGATGACATTGACGCACTAAAATAACTCGAAATCACAAAGAATAGCCCCATTAAAGTGTATATCGGCAATGTTTTTATGTCCTAAGTTGACCCGCCTCACAACGCAATTCACACAAACAACATTTTGCGCAGTTGGTCATTTGGCTCACGTGTTACACAAACTTGTATGAATCAGATGTGAATTTGACTGGGAGTCGAAAGAAACAAAGAAATCGTAATTTTAATCGCTATGGAAACAATATGTTGATGATGTTGGGATTTAATTGGATGTTGTAGCCTTCTCAGGCCATGTGTGTAGTTGTTTATTGACATGAATTTAATAATGTGACCACAAGAACTGGGACATGCGTGCTGCTCCAGATACACTTCACCTTTTGTTTATAAACACATGTATTTAAGTGCGTATTGGCAAATAAATGATAAAAATCCATAAAAAGTGAGGATTTATACACTTGTCGACATAAATTGTTCAGTACTGGATAGGTATGATAGGGCTTCATGGAAAGACCAATAGGATTACGAATATTTCCACCATGGTAGGTTAATACTCTTTCTAAATTTAGTAATTGCGTAATTAATTGTTTTTTATTAATTTTAAAGTATAATTTCATGGTATTTTGTATCCAGTGTATTCGGTAAGGTTCATTGTGTTGTTATTAATATGCTTCGATACGATCGTAATGGTTGCAAGAATAAAATCAATAAAGGATGCTGGATCTCTGCCAAGATCCTATTACGCCATTGCAATAAAGCAGCATTCTTTGATGACAAGCATTAATTTTAATAAACAACTGAATCTTTCTAATGGCAAAATCAATATTTAACAGCTTAATTGTGAAGAAAAAGAAATTCTCTTCCCGAGAATTTCTGAGTCATCATATATACCATGACTACAGATTACGTTTAGAATGGAAATTGGGAAGTAATACTTGTGTAAGACTGAATACTTGTGTAAGACTGTAATCTAGAAACAATGACAATGCGCGAACTATTGTTATATTTAATTGTGGAAATAAGAATTCGCAAACTGAAATTCTAAGATCCTGCATTTGAAAAAATGTGTTTATGACAAAGATTGTCGACATTCTTGGAATTCAGCTCGTATTACTCAGGTTCCTGGTTCAACACCAGTTGAATGCCATATTTGGATTAATTATAGCCGTTAAAAGCGTCCATCATGTACTTTTTTGTGCACTGCTGGATGTCTTAAAATTCTGTTTTATTTGATTGTTAAAACAGTTTGTTTCCCAAAATGCTACGAAGTTGCACTAGTAATATATCTAGATATTCGACAAAAGCAAATATTTATGTGGCGTGAGCAAATAAGATGTTTTATTATTAGATATTTGTCCCTTTGCAACAAACATTTTAACATTTTCGACATTTTTGGTGACCACATTCAGGTCGACCGCTTAGATATACGGCGGCACATAGATTTTCGGCGGTAACCATTTTCAAAATTTAATGTCCGGTATATTGGGGGATTTTTATTTGTTAACTTCTGACCTTGACAGAAGTTTACATTATGACATCAATTTAGATGTACTTGAGTTTGTATTCATATCATATGCTATCGTTTCTCAGGGCAGTTAGAGTCTTGCTTGTGATGCTTTTTGCATACATATTCAGTACCGTACACCACAACTAAAGACTAACCGAGGTCCTTTATAGCAAATACCTTTTGATGATAACGTGGAATTCTGTAAACGATTTCATTGTGCACTTTTGTTGGGTTCTTATTTAATACACTCAAATTTGCAATAAGCCACATGCACAAAGGAGTAAATATAGATAAAATCTAACAAAACGCTTTACAATGCAAAAAAATAAATAAATAAATCGTGAAATCTCAAATAACTTATTTTTTTCATTTGGCACGATTCTCAAAATAATGTTGTAAAAACTTGGAGTAGAGATATTTTGGCAACAACCAAGGTTGAACACGACTTTCCGTCTTTCTCTCTGTGTGTGTGTGTGTGTGTGTGTGTGTGTGTGTGTGTACTCACGCACGCACGCCTGTGCTGATATTTTTCTCAAATTTAGAAGAATATTAGGCGTTTTTTATTTAATTGTTTGGATTACATTACCCGCCGCACTTTGAAATCGGGATTTCAAAAAAAACCACCTCTTATGGCAGATGAAACACATTATGCACGGCAAAATATCTTCAAGCTGTCAGATGTTGATCCGTTAAAAGTCGATCGAGAAAAATATTAATTTTATTTATTTTTATGAACAGTTTAGCTTTTTAGAGACCAAGTTCAATTTTTATTTTTATTTTTTTTCCGATCGCCGCACTTTGAAAATCCTGACCATGCAATGTAATCCAAATGATTAAAAAAAATAAGCCTTAGCGCTACACAAGTGCGCCGAGTTCAATACCATGCTCAGTGCGAAAACATGTGAAACGGTTCAGTTACAGCATAAGATGACCCCTTTTCAATTTTCTTTTTTTCCTCATGACGTTGCATTCAATGCCCTTTTCACTTTATTGAGAACGGGTGTGTGATTTGAGTCATTTTTGTGCCCTATTTTTTATGTGCCAATACGTGTACATGGGAATAAAATCAAATATAATATAAATCACACACTATTGTAAATATTTATTACAAGTTTGTGTAAAACCACTCAGAGTGAAAGATACAAGAAATCGAAACACCATTAACTTAAATTACTTCCCGTGTCATGAACACGTGTACAGAAAATTATGCAAGATGTCTTTAATTATAAATTAAACGGGCATAAAAATATAAATTTAATTTTTTATAAAATAAAATCAATGAACTGATCATCTATTTGTAGTGAATTGTTTATTAAATCAGACCCAAATAATCTTGAAATCCAACCTGACCTAACCTGACATGTTAACGAAAACTTATTTAATTTTTCCAAAAGCAGAATTTCACGCTGTGTCTTTCACTCGAACAAAAGCAGCGAGTGAATTTCTTTTATTCGTAAAATGAAAAGTCGTGAATAGATTTGAAGATAATAACGAAATAATGGAGAAAATAAGTGTGCCAATTGTTAGCTTCGCCTTTTCAAGCAATAAAGTACAATTGATTTAATTTAATTTAATGTTACCGTATTTAGGTTCGATATAGTCTTTATCATTTATGAATAATTTTAAAGGAAATTTGGGTTTCACTTTTCCAATGCTTTAAAAGAAAGAAAAATAATTTATTGCTCAAATATTTATAAATATGTATACATGAATACAATATTTGTATTGTAGGCTTGGAGCACAAACAACGTCAGTGAGGAGTTTACCTACCATGGCATCTACGGGAAGCCATGGTGGGACTCTGCCTGTACCAGGAGACCTGGACCTCTCAAGTGTTTGTGATGGTAATATGCTCAAGTTCGTCAGCTGCCATGCGAGTGCTCTCGGGGTCCCAGCTGACTACATCTTTTTCCCATTGATGTCCAGCCTTTCAGGAGCTTTGAGGCACACTGAAATAGAAATTCACGAGGAATGGCGAGAAAAGTGTGCGATTTGGAGTACCATTGTAGCTCGCAGGGGTTCCAAAAGATCCGCCACACTCAATCGTTTCATTGGTGCTTTAGATACACTACAATCTGCCTTACAGTCGGCTAACATTGAGAGTGCAATATCGGAAAACTGTTCCATTGCAAAGGCGGCGGGAGAATTTCGAGACGAATTGCATTTAAACTGTATGCTTCATGAGGATTTGAATCACGTATTTAATGTGCTTTCTCAAGGCACCGAGAAAACTTTCTCGGACAAGATGAAGAAGCATTATGATCTAAGTCCAACCAAGGAAGGCAACGTGTCTCTCAATCTAACGGGTTTCATCGTAGCACACGAGGCTTGCAATTTCCTTCAAAATAACGGAGCGGACATTACATCCAGATTCCTGATGGCTTGGCCGCGTGATGTCTTGTATTTGAGTAAAGATTACAAGGTACCTATTCCCGCTAACACGCCATCTTTAAAGGAGATCCTTGAAGTGTTGTGCTTAAAGCATACAGGACATGTTAAGTATGTTCTGAGACCACCTTGCCTAAACTTGTTTTCCTATTATGCAGACTTGTACCGCGAAAGAATTGCCGATTTGGGAAGTGATGAAGCCAGGTATTGCCATTTGAATAAAGCTCCGGGTCAGTTGGCCAGAGTTGCGTGTGTCTTGTCAGCCTTGAGGCAGGCCCTCAAGTACATAGTGTATAGGGAAGATGTGAGAGCTTGTTGGAACTATGAAATAAGCCAGGAAGATCTAGAAGCTGCTAAGATAATAGTTGACCATGCTGTTAGAACAAAGTTGT
Organism: Haplosyllis anthogorgicola; assembly: GCA_038406195.1. Lineage (NCBI taxonomy): Eukaryota > Metazoa > Annelida > Polychaeta > Phyllodocida > Syllidae > Haplosyllis > Haplosyllis anthogorgicola. The sequence goes on along the minus strand of JBCAUI010497947.1, from coordinate 8,080 downwards.
TCATCCTGTCGCTGGGAAACATGCAGAAGGTAGATGACGCCAAAAGAGTAGAGGCAGAATTTCTTGATCGGCTTCTCTCTGCGCAACAGAGAGATGCCGTGCTCAATACCCAGACTTATCAACCTGCTACAGCCTCTGCTGGTCAGAGTATGAATCAGTATGGTTCCACATCGGGACAGGGTTATTATTCGAGTCCTAAAAGAGCGAGAACGGCATCGGAATCATCACCACAAAGCTCACCTCAGTCCACAGTGGCCATGGAGTGCAAGTCAGAACCCGCCTACTACAACAACGTAACAACAGGTCCCAATGCGTATAATAGTCCCGCACCTCTGCAGCAGACGTCACCAACTGTGCCACCAACATATTCTTCCCAGATGTATGCATCAAATTCCAGTAATGCCTTATTTAGAATGCCGGTTACACCATCGCAAATTCCACCACAGCAAAACACATCTCCACAGCTGTCCATGCAACAATCCCCGCATGCTGTTGCGGAGCCAACACCCCACACATTGCAGCCCACCACCCCAACATCTCCTGCGATAGAAGCGCCAAATGGTGGCGGTTCTACTGGTGATATGTCTATTCAGCCTCTGCCTCCACCACCACCAATGCCTACGGTTCCAGCGGCTCCAAGAGCGGAACCTGGAGCAAGTTCCAGCAATGGACTGAGTTCCCACGCCAGAGCCTTTTTCAGTAGAAATAATGGAGACCAACCCCTTGGTTTCTTTGAAGAAGATCCTGAAAAGTTTATCGAGGAATATGGTTCACGCATAAAGAAACTTTTAGAATTCCGGATGGACTACAGGATTTCCCCAAGCACATGTGCACAAAGGCACTTAATTCCACCACTGAGTAAGAGAGAAATGATGAAATATGACACACAGACGAAGTATCCTGTGCAAATTGCGAAAGAATTTCTTGTGAAAGTTGCGGAACTTGGTTTCGGCTCCATCGAAACCGTGATCCATCCAGCGAACCGACGACGATCCAGTTTCTTCCAGAAGCATCCATACGAGCACTTAGCGCAAGAACCAAGAAATATACTTCAGAAGATTGGAGTTAGTGAGGTGGACTACATGGCTGCTTTTTTGCCTAACGGAGGTAGAGATTTGGTGTACGGATTTCCAGTGAGTCAAGGTGGTGTGGGCAACATGCAAATGAGCAGTCCAATGGCGGCTCTGGCTGGAGTTGCCCAGATGGCACTCAACGCTGCTCACTCGGAGGCATCGCAGAATCACACTGACGAATCTATGATGCCTAAAAACGAACCACCCGAGGTATCTTCGCATGATAGCGACGATTCACAAGTGTAGAAACAAAAGACGTCATAATCTTAATATTTAAAAGAGGGCTTCGAGGTTTTTGAGGGCCTAATGTCATGGCGGCATGTTTTAGAACTCTCCCGGGTGGAGTTGGGAAAGTCCAGGAGTAGCCAGGCTACTCACATGCTACACCACCGAGGTTATACACACCACACGTTCACCGCCCCTCGGAGAGGGGGCTGCTTCTAGTTTATTCTAAATTAATGCCGTAACTAGGTGTTAGCGTATTTCAGTGTAATCTGAAATGTACAGGACTTTCATTAACTTGGAATAAATTTGTGACCGAACAAACATGCGTATACAGACATCAACTTTCGGTCAATTCCTGATGTGTTACCACGACATAAAGTTATTGTAAGAAGATAAATATATCTTATTGAGACAGTTTTTGAAGGGCAGGATATTTCTGCACCAATGATGTGTACATAGTTTTATGTATAGCAAGTGATATTGTATGACGCCATTTGATGGAGTACTTTACGTCATGATGAAGGATCTCAGATTGTTGAATGTTGTGTATTATATTAAAACGCTATTTGCTTTCTTCTTTCCACATATTATTTGTAAAATAATAACAAGATTCTACGAGGTGCTTTTTAACTTTAAATGCATTTTAGTACAATAATTACCCAAGAAATTTATAAGGTTACCATGGTTATGGTATGTGCAGTTATATAACAAATACATATCATCTTGGCAGCTAAAGTGGTGCAAATATACATACATATTAATATAATGCTTCCTGCAAGATTTTCTTAAGATTTCTTGGGCATAGTGTATTTGTCACCAGAGGGTCTAACAATAACTTGGCAATGAAACGAGAATTTATAGAAATTGTAACTTCGGTAAAATGTCATCAGAGTTCAATTTGTGATGAATGTTTAGAAGCCACTTACTGTCACACAGTTGTAATCGTAATGATATCTGATGTTGGAAATCGCAGAAATAGAATCTTTGCCTTTGCAGCATATGTCCCAAGTATTTGGTGTAAAATATCAAGGTAGCATTTGTAACAAAGAAAATAGATAACGCAGAACTAGTTAACATAAAGGCTACGGATGCCTTACAATTGGCAAAGAGTCAACTTTAACTGGATGTTACTTTTTGTATATCCGTGAGTTTAGCAAAACCGTACATTGTTTAGTTATACAGGTACATAGAAATATGAAAATGTAACCTTTTCTCGTTGTTTTATAATGTAAAATATTACGTAATCCTCGTTAATTGTTTTTAAGTTAAGTATCCAGGCTTTTGGCCCAAAATCCAACTTTTGTGTTCACTATAGATGTAATTAAAGGGTTACACAGAGCATAAATACTACCTTCACAACTGTTGCTATGGATCTTTATAACATCATTTCAACAAGGAACTTTTACAATTTAACTTTCCCAACTCAAGGAACTTTTAAAGTAAGTAATTAAACAAGTATGAGAGGGAACAGACAGGTAGACAGACAACACACACACACACACACACACACACACACACACACACACACACACACACACACACATCTAGGAAGTTAAATTTTCACTATTAATTTATTTAAATACCAGCACTTACCACTCAGATCAAATGGATTGTGACTTACTTGAGTCACTCCACACCTATGTATTCACCTCCCAGTCACACCCACCAAACATTTACACCCCATTTCCAACCCAAACTCCATCCCACCTGTCAAGTTGTCAAATTTTGCAAAATCGTAAAACAGTCCCCCTCCACTCCAACACTTACCACCCAGATCAAATTGATGGCGACTTATTCCTAGAGTCACCCGACACCCATGTATCCACCTCCCAGTCACACCCACTGGACATTTACACCCCATTTGCAACCCAAACTTGATCCCACCTGTCAAGTTGTCAAATTTCACAAAATCATAGGTGAGCAGAGCTTTGTGGGTTTATGGAAAGGGTTTTTATTTAAATGGTTACTCAGAGAGTAATTGTTGCCTTCACAACTGAACAGACAATACAAGATTTGTAATAATATAAGCAACTAATAACATCATTAATATCAAACCAAACAATTCATACACATACAGATATCAAGGATGTCCAGAGAATTTTAATGAATTTCTTTATTTATGTTTATTATATAATGAAGAATTTAGTTAAGTAGGCAGGTAAGCTGTAAGCCTCAGCATCAGTCTCTCTGTCTGTGTTGTTTGTTTCTACACTATCAAAGATTTAAAAGTCAACCATACCATTTAGAACTTAAATATATAAGTTCAGGCAATAATAACAATAATCCAGATAAGTGTCAGGATTGCATCAAAATAGCTCAATCTCAATACTTAACTGCCTGTGTTCAGGCAGCAATAACAATAATAAGCTGGATAGACCTATCCAGGAAAGATCTAACCAGATAGATCTATCCAGGAAAGATCTTTCCCATCTGTGTGCTCATGCATAGAAAAGTGTCAGATTGCATCAAAATAGATTAATCTCAATACTTAACTGCCTGAGTTCAGGCAGCAATAACAATAATAAGCTGGATTGATCTATCCAGGAAAGATCTATCCAGATAGATCTATCCAAGAAATATCTATCCAGGAAAGATCTTTCCGATCTGAATGCTAATGCACAGGAAAGTGTCAGATTGCATCAAAATAGCTCAATCTCAATACTTAACTACCTGTGTTCAGGCAGCAATAACAATAAGTTGGATAGATCTATCTAGGAAAGATCTATCTAGATAGTCTGAAAATGTGGCATGCCTGCATCTGATGACATGCCATGCCTGTGTCTGGAGATGCGCTATGCCTGCGTCTGCAGACACACTGTGCCTGTGTCTGTAGATGCACCATGCCCATGTCTGAAGATGCACCATGCCTGTGTCTGAAGACACACCATGCCATGGCAGTTAAGTCTGCAGACGCACCATGCCTGTGTGTGCAAACGCACTGTGCCTGTGTCTGCAGACACTTAACTGTCAGGATTATGTAAAAATACAACAAACTCATCACTTAGCTACCTGTGTTCAGGTAGCAATAATTTTTTCAAAAAATTACTAGCCTCGCTGCACTCTGCATCATTTTTCTAATAATGTCTCCAAAAATTTTCTAGCCTTTCTTTGCTCAGCATATAACCTACAACCATGCTGTCTTCTTACTACTCCCATTATTTCCTACAGATCCACCATTTTGTTTGCTGTACATCTGCCTTTTAATTTTCATTATTATTCATGTCTTGATCGTGTGCCCACATATTGATTCATATGTGTACTTTATGAATTAATTTTCAGACTATCTCTATGTACATGTTGATATAAATGTTGTACTCAGGACTACTAAATGAAGATCAATTCTTTCATGTAAAAAGTTAAAACAGTCAAGCTATTTAAATATGAAAAATAACTGTGAATAATAATTGTCAAAATTACTGACAAAAGTCAATGAAAAATTAAATAAAATGGTCACCAGAAATAAAGGAGAATGCGTATTTGTTAATGAAAAGTCCTAGAGCTTCTGGGGGCCCTGAGGCAGGCCCCACGGTTTCAGCCAAGCTCGGCCAAACTGCAGCTCAGCCACGGTGAGGGGATGCTCGGCCACAGCCCTAACTCTTAGTTTTAATGTTATTTGTTATGTTCAATTAGGAATCTTGGGAAGCAAATTTGTTTTTAACATTGACCAGATTTCCAATGCAGATGCACTCAAAATTAAATACAAAGTCAAATTTGAAGTCATGGGTTGCAGGCAAGAAAAAAATGACTTGCCATTGCCCCAGTTAAAAGAAATTTAAAAGTTACTTGAAATCACAGTAAATTTTCAATATGCTTTTGAATAAATGAACTTTTAAAACCAAGATTGTTTTAATTCATTTAAGTTCAGTAACAATTCTTGGTAGAAATTCAGTGCATACCATACCAAAGCATTTCCCTTCCTGTGGCCAAGTACATACATGTCCCCTTCCCCATGGCCAAGCAGCCATGGTTGAGCTGCCAAGCCATCATCATTCATTAAAACTTTCATTTCTTTGTAACTTTTGTAAAATTATGAGTAAATTTGATAAAATTAGATACTCTCATCCCCAGATATACCCCGCTTATTTCAATATTTTTTCCTGTGCCAAATATCTTCCATTGACCCTGATGTTAATTTCCTCTCTTTTTTTGATACTCTTCCCCGCTTATTGATATTTTTACCCAAGTTTACTTTTTGTTGGGATATGATTGAGGGTCATCTCTAGTGTCTATGCCCATACTGATGCTTTATCTGGGACAAAAGGAAATATTTTAAATTTAATTTTAAGTGATAAAAGTTGTCCAAAAGGAATAATAATGTGTCTCCATTTGAAAAAAACTTTGATTCATTTATTCAATAGGTCACTTCAAACAAAAAATTGTTTGGGTGTAGACACTTGAGATGACTCTCAATCATATCCCATCAAATAGTAAAATTTAGTAAAAATACATATATTGACATTTTGGCTAACTTTCCCTACTTAAATCGATTCCGCTTATTTCGATATCCCACTTATATCGATACTTTTTTTCTGCGCCAAAAATATCGATATATCTGGGGACAAGTGTATTAAAAACTAGAAAAGTCATTACGTTGAACGTAATGTCATGTGTCTGCTGAATGACGTCACAATGTAACCATGGCAAAAGTGGGATGAACCTCATTTTCAGATGGTCACTTTTTCAGGTGGAAGACCACATACTCACATGTCATTCGACAGACAATACAATGTGAAGGTTAATTTTCATTTTGATAACTTGCACTTGAAAGGCATTAAAAACTCCCGAGGCCGAGTGTCCCTTTGTACGAGGCCGAGTTGCCAAAAGGCTGAGCTCCACTCGCTGCCATTTGCAATTGGCAACCCGTGGACTTGTACCCGGGGGTCCTGTGACGTCAAACCTGGTGGAAACCGCCTTCTCTAAACAACCTTTCCCACCTGGTTCCCAGTGCTCTTTTTTGAGCTCATAGATGTTTTTGGTTACCCATCACAGAAGTCTATCGACGCATACGCGATAGACTAATTAGATGGACAGTGAATTTGGAGAAACTCTATTGTCTCAGGAATAACCCTTGAAACGGTTTATTTTCCGAAATTGTTTCTGAGCAAAAAATTTATCTTTATGCGAGGCTTTCGCACAATCGTGATAGCTACGTTTTGTGTGAGATAAGTGAAGATGCACCATGAAGAAAGATAAAATTACTTCACTTTTGGAACAATTTCATGATGTGTTTTATGCGCATCAACAGCACCACACAGAATTCTTTTGTTTTAAAATTTATCGAGATTTCAGGGAGATGAATATACTGAAATGTTTTGTCTTCATTGTAATAACACGAGGCACATAAAAATCACCGACAGTCGATAGTTTAGGAAATGGCTTTACCCCGACCATGTTTTTTCTTCGAAACCAACTTGATAACTAAGTAATAAAAGATGTTTCTTCACTGGTTCATCATAATTCTGACAGAATCGTTTTCTTATCCTATCGTTTTATTGCTCGTGAAGAGATGATGATTCAATCAATACAATCAAAAATCCTAAACGTTTTCAACGAAAACATCCTTTGTGCTGTCACAAGTTTATTGAGATTTTTGACACTCGTTCTTGTGTGTATCCTATTTTAGTTTTACGTAACTTAAACCCACTGTTATTAATTATTGCTTCGCATTCGTGTTTTAAAACAAGAATGTCATGCAGTTGAATGCACACGGTCCGCTTTACAAATTAGATGGTCATACGAATTTAAAAATAATGAAATACAAAGTTGACCTTCAAACGACCTTGATTAACATATTGACCTTGAACTTACATATTAGTCATAAACATACCAGCAGAAGAAATAACAGCCATAATTGGAAATTTGTTCCTCAAATTTGAACTCATTTACCGGTATTGATCTAAAATCTACAACGGAAGAGATTTCATGTAGAAAGCACTGCTGCTGATCAAGTGGCCTTTTCTATTCAAACTGATCTTGATACAAGTAGTATGAATATGTCCTCCATATTGATAATTAAGGTTTTTGGTCAAGTTATTCAAAAGTCATATCCAGAACAGACGCACATACAGACAAACACACGCGATTGAAAACATTATCTTTCCGCAGACGAAAACGGTAAAATCAAATGCCAGCCGTTTCATTCTGAGAAATAATTTCCCACTTGAAAGGAAAGATGTACGAAACACTTATTTATCAAATAATATTTTAATAACGTTTATTGACGTGGTGTAATTTATACGTAATACTCTCGTTTGTGATAGAATGCGATCACATTCCATCAGATAAAAAGACTCGTCTTGTTACCGCGCGTTACTCTTTCCGATAGAATTGAAATTAAATCGACCTACTTTCACGTTACAATGACCTTGACATTGACCTAAGTTCAATGAGAAGGTCACCATTAATAGCCAAAGCAATTTAGAATTTAATTCAATGAACTTGCTTCTAGTGAAAAGACCTGACATCAAAGTTTCTTTGGGGAAAAACTAACGAAATGTGAACACATTGGCCTGTTTTTTCATGATTTATTTCATAGTTCAACTAAAAGTAAAGTCACGTGCCGACATGGGATCGATTGCAAAACTATCCTGGGAGATTAACTCCAGCCCAGAGGGCTAGCAGGATGTGCCAACGTTGCTGAGAAACAGTGCTACTGTCCCCACATGCAATTATGATTTCAGCTAAACCTAATATCAGTAGTGTTACCAAACTCTACAAAAACATTCTTCTAACTAAAATTCACCCAAATACCCTTAATAAATGACCAAATTACATCACAATAA
>JBCAUI010497836.1:0-13494 GCA_038406195.1 Haplosyllis anthogorgicola | reverse complement strand
TTTATTTTTATTTTTTTTCCGATCACCGTTCTCAAAAATTTCATCCATTGATACGTAATTCAACAAATAAAAAAAGTCTGGCCCTATGCATGTAGATGCTGTTCCATGTTCGCCTAACATGGGAGATTTTTTGCGTGTCAACTCCTATGGTTTATGATATCATAAGATGATGGCCTGCGGCGACATGAAAAAGTATTCGATTCATTCAACAAATGTTCCTTGTTGTCCTGTTGAGCTGAGTCCAAAAGCCACAACAATGTTCTACATATTTGGTCAAACAGTAACACGAAGAGCAGGAAAAAGAAACTCGTAACTGAAAATTTCGCCTGTGCCAAAAAGCAGGGTTACATCGTTCAGACTCACGCAAGCTTGTATGTTTTATTTCAAATGAGTGTTGTTTTCCGTTATGCACCTAATTCATCAAGTTTTAGTTTTACGTGAATTATCATGTTATTATATAGAACTTCTTTTTTGTGAAGAGGCTTTTTAATATGTTGCCAAAGATGACAGGTAGGCCTAGCTATCCTTCGAAGATGGACCAGTTCATCAATTATTGTACCCGCATACATGTTTGGTTCATACACACAAAGAATCTTTCGAATATTTCAGAGATGCCAACCTATGAGAGTTAAAATGTGTGGGATCTCACGCATTTGGGTGGTGCAAATGCGTGAGGCATACTGTTTTAGTTAATTACAGTACTTTAGACAAAAAATTATCATTGATTTGTAATCTATGGTGGTTTTAGACAAGAATGAAACATTTCAATTGAAGGTTAACATTTTATGATGAATTAAATGGCAAATTATTTTTTCCATTCTTTCCGTACCAGAGTCCCAAAAGCGTGAAACTAACGATGAATGCGTGAGAGTTGGCATCTTTGATATTTTCTATTTTAAAGATTGTTTAAAATACTCAGGAACACAATATGCTAAGTTCCCAATTGCCTTAGGTTTGTTATCTTTTCTTTTTCTGAAGAAAGATGAGAATATGTGAATGTTTTCATGGTCCCATTTTTCATGTGAAGGTCGCAAAGTACATGTAAATTTTTATCGCATAGATCAGGTAGTCTTTATGAGTATAACATTTCGGTTATGAATAGCAAGAACAATTTTAGTACAAGTAAACTGCCAAGACCTTTACAACAGTGTGGTGATGGAGTGGTTTAGAATATCAAGCGCAAACTTGAATGTCCTTCAAGGGGACCTGGATGTACATACACACAAACTATTACCTATTATGACAGACTTTTTTGTTGGTTCCAATAGAGGATTTTTTGAGAGCGGCGATTTGAAAAAAAATTGTACTGTTTATTTTGTATTTTTAATAAAAATTCATATTATTGACGTAATTTTTGTAAACGATGTTTAACGCAACGACAGCAGCAATTCTAAGTTATTTGGGCTCTGATTGAAGCTTTACTTTTACAGTTCTTAATTTCTGGAATCGGCGGGAAACTTAATCTAACAAATAAAGAAGCCTGGCCTAAAGTCTCTATGCTATAAGCATGAGCCATTGCTAGAATGTATAAAAGTAGACCGAACTTAAGATCATTGAATGTACAGTTATATTGCATAGAATATAAAGGGCTGAAGCATGTAACTCTTATAAGCCGATTTGGACGCTTTAAAATTGCCTTAGACCTGTAGTTCTATTTTTACATGTCTCCCCAACTCTGAAGATCAAAGTTGACAAAGAGTTTTCAGAGCGAATCATAGAGTCACGCTATGTATTGGTGTACACGCTGTTAGTACTTATTCCCATACTATCACCCATCTATCTGTTTCATCAGCCTTTTTGTTGCCTTAAGATCCACTTAAGGGTTATTATTTAACACCCGTTTGTGAAAGCTTCAAACAGGAAATGGATTTTTGATCAGATATCAAAGGTGTTCAATTTAGTTGTTTTGTTCGTCAGTTGCAACATATCCGAGGGGGGTCCGTAGTTAACGTAGCCAGGTGTGTACAAACAAAAGTGAATAATGGATAGGTAGGAAAATAAAGTGATAAGGGAAAATTAATTTAAAGAGCTGGACAGGAAAAGGTACATGAAACTTTGAGCGTTCTCATTAAATGAAAGTCGAGTATGAATGGTATGAATACACAGACCACCATTGAAGTCCCCACCAAGCATGAATCAGTCAAGTTCGTACAAGAAACTTTAAGAAATGAAAATTAAAGTTCAAGTATAAATGTCACTTCAATTGCAGTTGAATGATTTAATCTTCAATGTATACAGCGCGCAAAGCGGCTTAAATTACATGTTCTCCGAAAGGACTGATAAAACTCAAATTGTTAGAAGCGTAAATCTGTTTCTTAATGCGGCCAGTAAATCTTGATGAAGTATGTGCGTTCTCAGGGTATTACACCGTGTGAAGGATGCAGCACATGGGCAGGGAAGTACGGTAATGTGGCATAAAATAAAACTACGGGAAAACGTGCAAAAGTTCTTTTAGGGTGTCTGTTGAGGAGGTAAGTCAGGAGAAAGTAGAAGTTGTGCCAAATACAGTGGGACATTCTTTGGGCGGACCTTCTTTTGCACGACCAACAGACTTGAGATAAAACACATTAAATTGCAGAAAAGAACCCTCCTATGCAAGATCACCAGCCCATTGACGACCACTTTTCCCAGAGGCTTTTAACGAGGAGCTGTGAAGCAAACTAAATGCAAAAAGACTATAGTTCACAGCGAAAACAGTGTGATCCAGTCTGATCACAAGAATAATCCTTTTTGGGAGGATGTGGTGGTCTTGAAAGGTTCTTTACAAAGAACGTCAAAATTCGGCATTGATGTTGGCGTTGGTGTTGACTTGGCTTTACATAAGAGAAATGAAACATACAATTAAAAATCTTAAACTGCCATGCAACAATTTTGTACGTAAAGAGAATATTGGTCCACGCAGGGGTTGGGCAAAGATACTTTCATGTTGGTTTGCAAGTTGAAAGGTGTCACTCCCCCAGGGGAAAATATCCTTTAAAGTGGAACATTAACACAGAAACCACAATAGACCACAAAATCAAGAGTTGTCGCGACTAGTGAAATTCAATCGTCGACTAGTCGAGTATCATTCGTCGACGATGGTCAACTAGTCGAATCTTTCAATGCTATGTTACATTGTTAGATCACATTGTGCAGGTTGCATCAAATCACTGTGTCATCCTAGTTATTTGGCCTTACTCAATGCTTGTATTATGATACCAAAGTTACAGTTTAAGCTCATTTAATACATCTCGGAAAAAATCATGTCTTGCAAGTGTTGTATTTAATTGAAACTTTTTTATGTGACGACGAGTGGCCTACTGACATAATTTGTCGACTTTTATTTCAAAGTTTGACTCGTCGACTATTCCAACTAGTCGCGACAACTCCACACAAAACCCAGTTAAACATGTCATGTCTTTAAACGTCCTACTCCACCCAGTCATCGTGTAATTACAGACGGCGATGTTTTTATAACCATCATTATCATAATGATAATGGCCATAAAATAGAGAGACCTTGTCAGGTTACTTTTTCTTACTTATAATTTGAGTCTCTTGGGAGTGTACTGTGGCTGGTTTTTACACAGGTGTCGTTTTTTAGGAAGAAAATCATAGGATAATTGCCCAGCACACATGCATGTGTGTTTCATGCAAGCCTGGTCTGAACATGCAACACGCATGCATGTTAATGTTCGCTCAAAGAGGTACAGCCAGGCGTTTTGAATGTAGATTAAAGCCAAACCTTTGATTACTTATGCTTGACATGACTCCTTTTCAAGCTTGGTTTGGTTTTTGGATGTAATCAGACAAATGCTAAAACAAATAATCAAATTCCATGCATTTTGCGATGAGATCAACCGGGGAATTTTGACTTATTACATAAACTGCAGAAAATGGCAAAAACAAGGGAGTTTTAAAGTTTTTCCCTTTGGGGAAATTCCTTATAATTTACCCTGGAGTTACTTGTAAGACAAGACTGTTAAATAGCCAGCAGTGCCCGGCTAATTGTTCAAGCTCGAAAAATGTGACTAAGAAGTAACTTTAAGGTCTTAGTATCGCCATGGGCAGGCCTCTTAAACCAGATAGTAAAGTGCATGTACTACAGAACGTGATAATCGGGTGATAATGGACACTTTGACAGCGAAGAATATCTATACCGAAAGTAGATTAGTCCCTAAGGAAACTATCAGCGCGTCTTCATAAACTAAACGGACCGTCCTTAACGGTCCAACTCTTAACGCTGTAATGTTAAGCCAATGGGGCTAACGCTCATGGAAATCTCAACGCATGCTAAACGGACCAAAATTCACGTCCGTTTAGTTTATGAAGACGCGCTGATACTATGAGGGGTCAGAGGGCAGTTTCCCGAATTGTTCCCCGAAATTTGCATGTGTCAGACGAGCAGGGCTGCCTGGGAAGGGAAAGTGGAATTCGAGAAATGAACCCTAAGGTTTCAGTGGGACAACAATCGGATATTATTACACGTGGGGTAACAAGGGGTTAAGGTTCGAAGTTCGTACCTGTTAAGATGAAAACACACCTGTGAAGAGTTACCTGTATAAACATCACTTTGAACTGTCTGATACCTGACAAAGGTGATCGCAACTGATGCGCGCACCCCTATGACCGGCAGAAAATTGGCAATTATTGTCCAATTGGTGAAATTAGACACATTTTCTGCATAGTTTTGTTTGCGGCGATGCTCTGCTGGTTTGGCATACGCACAGTACAATCGGGGCGATATGATGATATCAGAAGTATGTCCACTATGCGCTCAGGAGCTCAATGCCAGCTTGATGCCATAACAATTCACATTAACTGTGACACTGAAGGGCAGGATTCGTATCTTAATGCCAAATTTCCAATCATTAAATGCACAGGTGTGTGTACATGTAACTCGCTTTTGACAATTGTCAGAATGAGAAGAATTCTGAGATTTTAGTTTTGCATACCACATGTCACTGTTACCTTTATTGTGCATAGTTAAACCCATTGGACTTATCTCAGTAAGGATCTAGACAGCTTGTTGACGTTTTGTCACAGATAATTTCCAGATCTTTAGCGGCAAAATTCGAATGTAACTAAACGATTCGCAATTGTTCAATTGCCGTCTATCGAATGAGGACACTGTTTCTAACATCATTACAACATGACGTAACGTCGCAATTTATGACGTGACAACGTAAGGATCAACAAAATAAACCCATAATTTTAATATTTGTCGTCAGTTTTTCAGACTGAAGACCAATCACAGTCGAATTTTCATTCGATAGAAATATACGACAAAAAAAGGCACAGATGCAAGTTCAGTACTTTACTGGAAGACCGTGTGTTAGATCTACAATCAGATTTTCAAAGAAAACATTTCTGTTGAGGACGAACAATAATCTCGACTAAGAAAGACACAAAATGGACAGTTCAAGGACTCTTAACAGTACAACTGTCTTTGAGAACTGTCCACGGTGCCAAAGGTGGCATACTTTCAGGTTAACTTTGCAATTCAGATGTGTTTAAGTAAACATCACTGTAATAGTGTCCACTTCTTGTTTACAAATTTAAACATAAACAAACAGAATCTAGTTTTACCGCATATTTTGAGAGAATATAAACCAATGTTCCGTAGTGTTTACTCTTAGCATATTATTCGGACCTGAATGTTTACATGGAAATTAAGATACTGTGAATGGAATGCTCTGGCAAAAGGACAACAATGGTCACAAATCAAGTTCCAATATAAGAGTATTTGAAGCTAAGCTATTTCAACCAAATATTAATTAAAGAAACCGCAGATGAAGTTCAAATCTAAGTGTATGAACAGTTTGCCTAGGTGTTCTAACTGAAAATTAACTTAATCAAAGAAAGTACATTTCCACAAAAAAGCTGCAAAGCATTGTGGTTCATACAAATAAAGATTTATTTTGTCGAAGGGTGGGAGGGGTGGCTATGTGATGTTATATTTACACATTTTGTAAACATAATTTTATTAATTAAATTGGCCTTGGATCATTAATTTACAAGTTTGACGAAGTGTTAGATTAAAATTAGCAGAAATGTTCAAACGAATAGAACACAATGTTAACCAATAATCAATAGTAATTAACACGAGAAACGTTCTTCACATTTATAGATCAAACTTAATGTTAGTTAACAACCAGTGATGCCTCATTACTTGTTAATAATTACATTACATTGATTAAAAAGAAGCACGGAAGTCGTGTAAATGGCTGACAATTAGGAACCTAATGATGGGTAATGAATGTGTTGCGAACAATAGGGCGAAACAATAGGATGTCCACTTGACAGGTTAACACTGTATAACATCCAAAATATGCCAGGACATAATTAGTGTTTGCACAACAATTATCTATTTCTAGGATTACCTGTGTTTACGTTCGCAATCATCAGCACTTGTGTGAGAGATTAAGGTTTTTGCAATGTGACACATTTGCAATTGATAATGAATTGTAATGTATTGCTAATCCCATTACTCGTGGTAAACGACAAAAGGATCATCGACTTAAACGAATTAATCCTAAAATGTCAAATTTTACTGCCAATATATGTGCCAAGAAATAACAAATCAATTTTATGACAAAAGAACTATTGTCATCTAAACTTTTCAATAGAGTATTAATGTGTCACAGGATATTCTTAAGTGACAGTTATTAAATTATTGTATTTATTCTGCAGTTTGTGTTAAAACTAATTCATAAGATTAAATGGTTGATACACTTCACGTGTCAAATTTATAGGTAATCCCAGAACAATTTAAAATTTCAGATTTCAATTTCAATAAATCCAGTGTTTTGCATGGCATCATGGTAAATTAGTTTTCAATGAGTAACTAGATTCAAGGATAATAGGCATGTATGGCGAATGTTATATTTCTGTCAATCGAAAGTGAAAATACCGTATTTATTGGAATAGAAGCATCCGGTGCTAAAACCAAATTTTGTGGGTTGTTTCTTTTCAAAAGTCAAAGGACTAATTTACACATGTCATGAAGAGAACTTACTTATATTAGAATGAGTCCAGTACATTACGCATTTTTGTTACCCAAAAGTTTTCATACAAGATATTGATAACATGCAACAAAGTCTAACTGTGAATTAATGTCCAAGTTGGGAAAATGTTTAATTTATTTCCTTCTTCTTCTAATCAATAAATCAAAATGCTGTTTTTGCAAACAAAAACTGGAGGGTTCTTCTATTCCATATATAGGGTGCTTCAATTCGAATAAATGTGGTATAAACCTGTAACAGAAATTTGCTTACGTTCACCCGATTTGGTTGTCCGGATAAGGGTAGATTTGACGATTTAAAATGCCTGCGGTCCCGTATATAAATACCACACGGGATTTATGGACATTTACTTTACGTATTTGATATCTAGAGTTTCATTGACTTTTTTCACCGCTTTGCAAACAGTACAGGGATTGTTAAGAGACTGGTGGGAGTGTTCTTATACACTTTTTACCGTTGAAGAAGATGATTTAATGTGATCTAGATATATCATGACTTATGTAGTACTACACTTTATAAACAGTCAATTCGTTTGTACACCAGTCTCCTGAATTCCCTTGTACACTGTCTTATGGCCCTTGATTAGAGGAGACTTTCAGCAAGACCAGTTCTCAGTTGACCACTTGCTGTCGATTGACAACACCGTTTCTAACGGCATTTCGTCATAAGGCAACGTCGGAACTTCTGACGTGACTACATAATAATTGCCAGAAGATATTATCATTCTGTCTGGGTTTAAATTTTGATGGTCATTGTTAGTTTTCAGACTGAATTTGCGTTCGATAGAATCAACTTTATTAGACGTTGGTATTCTGTGGAGATTTTTGTCTCAAAATGCCTGTTCAATCAGACTTAGAACAAAGATTTTGCTCCATGGTTAACCATTACAGTGACTGCAAAAACCCCACAGTAAAATTTGTTACCAATGCAACGTTATCAGAGTCACTTCCATGTTTGCTGTATATGTATTCAGGATATACTTCAGTAAAATATAGATCTGAGTACACCGTCTAGATTTCAAATGACGACTAGTCTATATTATCAAAATTTGTGCACACCTGAGAGGGGACCGGAAATTCAATGAAAAAGTAAAGGTGTCACCATTTGCACATTTTTTTGGCCTAAAGCGTTCAAGGTGAAATATATGAGGTGTCACAATAGTGACATATGTCGAGGCAGGATCTTATAAAAAAGATTTATGCAAATTTAGAAAATGCAAAAGGAGTGTAGTACTTCCTTATCAGGTCAAAACTTAAGTTTAATTCAATCCGGTTACATTAAAACCTGTCATTTGCGACCATTCTTAGAAATATTCTGATCGTAAAACTCAAGTGGTCTTAAAACTTTCTCAATGAAAATAAATGCTTTAACATTGTAATATGTGTCACAATGGCAGGATAACACAGTTTATGTGTCACAATGGCAGGTACCCTTAAAATTCAGTGGTCGTACTAATTTATGGGAAAACTGCAATTAATTTATGTGGTAGGCAATAGACGTTGTTTTGGAAAGAAAACCTTTTGAACACACTATTTGACATTCAAATATTCCAGAAAATATTCCATTTCCTAGCATGGCATAATTATTCTTTTCGCCAGTTTAGTCAAGGTTAACCATCCTCCATCCTCCTGATCTTGTTCGGTGGACAGTTTTACCCAAGACAAGGAACTGTCATGTACAGAAACGGTAAAGAACTTTATAAGAATTGCTGACATTTAACAAAAGTGAAGTTTGCACTTTATTTTAAGCGCGCCATGTTTACTTTTACTCTGATTTTGTATTGAAACGGCAAACAGTTCATTGTAAGTGCGTAAACCTTTGATAAATTGTGTCAGAAATGGCCGCAACAGTTTCCCACTAAGTCAAATATTTGCTGAAGGGAGCGCCTAAGAATGTGTGCACAGAACACGGAGACACGAAATGACAATAGATTTGTGAGATTTTACAAATGTAATGTACACATTTTCCCACTGTAATTATCACGGATTAAACTGTGTTATCCTTCTATGTAAAATGGGTTGAAGGAATTAAATGTAAATAAAAGGTACAAAGTGGTCAAATTGATGGTTGTAATGGGGACTTAAGTGTTGACATTGAAATGACCTTGGGTAAAAGGTCGAGAGGAAATGTATCAAATCTAAAGATGCATTTTAAAGCTTGGTTCATTCATTCTTATCTGTCATCTTAAGGGTATGCATTAATGCTTTGCAACAGTTCGAGATGTTTAAATTGTGTGCATATTAGGACAAGTAATTAATAAGGTCAAACAAACTACAAACGCTAATAAAGCATTTTTCAAAGTGATTCTATATTTGGAACATCAGAACAGGCATGTTCAACAAAAAGTACGATAGTCGTTTATTTTTGAAAAGTTTTAGTAGAAACTTTAGAATTTCACGATCTTAATATATATTATTTATGTATTTCCCACAGAGAATATTATACCTGGTATTTTGGTGACATACCCAAATGTAAACATACCCCAGTTCTTTCTCCCTTCAATTATTATACATACACGTTACATTTTTTCATTTCTCCGAGTTTTCTAGGTTAATGATCACCAGGTCTGAGAAAATTCCAAATCAAACAAAACAAGAGATAGGTATCTTATACCTTGGAGGGTTTGTCAAGATTCTCTCAGAACTTGACACTATTTTAACCCAGTTCCAGACAAGCCATAGCTAAACAAAATCAAGATGTACTTATGCAGAAGTAATTTAAACCTTTAGTGGCACTGATTTCTCATTTCTATTTGTCCTCATACCTTTAATTCTGGTCTTTAGATTGTAGGGCATGGTCTGGAGAAGGTATAAGAGGTTTAGCATTGAGAGCCAGACTACAGCTCATATGACAATGTGAATTTTGGGAGTAATTGAAATGTAGAGTGAATGGGGGTGTTTAATATCAATATATTTTGTGTGAATAAACCTTTTCAGTAAGGTCAAACAAGTTCTGTAAACCTTGCAGTTTAATCTAAATCTAATAAGGGTGCAATAAATGTGTCTTACAAGTAATTAAAATAAAATTCCTTTATTAGATTCCCTAGAATGTTACTGACACAAAATTTAAGTTTGGTCAGAATATGGCTCATCTTTTTCACACTTTTAATTGAGAAAATCTGAAGTACTGCCAAACAAAATTCAGAAATAAATGAGTGCAAAGCTCTAGAATTTCAATTTTCCATGGAATCACATCTTGCTGTGAGCACTGTGTTTGAATTTGACATTTACATGCAAAAATATCGTATGAATGTATTGAATTGATTGAATTTTCAAGGAAGTAATGGTGAAGAAAATACAGACACGAAATGGATATTTATAAGCACTGTTTTCTTTTGGATTCTTTTTGTACAAAAAGAATTGGGTGTTCATGTAGTGTATTAGATCTGAAGTGGCCATTTTTGTGTTTGTGTACACCTATTATCACGTTTTGTAGCCATAAATAACCACTGTTGTGTCTCCAGAAGCAAATTTATCAATATACTTAACATGATAAGAGGTCAACTGATAGCGGATATCTGTGGTTATTATTGATCGTTAAGCTTATAACACGTTTATGTACAAGAAAGAAAGGATATTACACAGGCGGTTAGTTAATACCACAGTAAACGGAGTAATGTCAGAGGGAGAGATATCAGAGAGGTTGAGTTACCCGTTATACGTCAACTTGTACGTGCAAGACAAAATTGCGAAATTAGCAGATTCTATGTCAGCGGGAAACCTAACGCCAGAGTTACTCGGCAGAGTTACGTTTGCCGTGGCGGAGGAATCAGTTGAGTGCATTGACATATTTTCTTGCCTTAACGTTATCATTTAAAAAGGCACTATTTTACACATACACGTCCAGGATACAGAAAAAAACCAAACGTGTAACTTAAACTCTCCAATAAGTCAAAGAGACGGAGCACTGAGAATAACGATAAGATTGTGTAATTAGGTCACGTAAGTGCGGATGGTTCCGCATGCTCGTCTCTACTGTATGTGTGTCTTCCGGATTTGAATACGAGTGTCGGAGTATCAGTAAACAGACCAGAGGAGATTGTGGTGGAAATCCCATGTACACTACTTAAACACAGCAAAATGACACATACGTGTACAGCGATAAGAGTGACTTTTTGTTGTGTTGTTATCATAGTAAAAAAATTAGAAAATAACATGAAACATGTAACATAGGGAGTTTCCGGAAACAAAGCGCGTATCTTATCCATTTAAGTTCCAAGGTCTGTTTAAAGTCACTATTCAAAATAACCCACATGCATCTGCTTCAAGCAATGGCAAGTAAATTGTGAAGAAAAAAATTCCTACATTCCCCTCAATTTCTTCTCTTTTTTTGAAAGACAAGGAAGTACAGATCATAAAACAAGAATCTATTCAGCGCAAAGGCAAAATTGTGGTTAAAATTACGCAAGAAAAGAAGGGGAATTTATGAAAAAAAGTCAATCGGAACATTTATGGTGAAATAGAGGCATTGTGCGATCCCACATCCACGTCTGAAGAGTTAGAGGAATATGATTTGAACTGTCACACACGTGTGAATGTTGTCAGTTTGAATGGATACACAGGGTTGTTGCGACCAGCGCGACTAATCGGCGAGTCGAGATTACTGCCAACTTCCTAGTCTTGCCACCGGTAGTGGGGTGGTATCCGCTGGATCCCCAAGGCGTTTAGTCGAAAAAATGAACTTAGTAGATTGTGTCAGTGAATTAAAATGCACAACTTTAGACAATAGATGTATATTTTATAGTTTTATGGTGTGATTCTTCTACCTGACTTGAATCAGTGAATGGTTGAGCAAAACAACAGTTGAGTGTGTTACGGACTGAATATTCACAATTTTGAGGAATTGTTTTAAACATTCAACTTATCAACTAATCGACGACTATCAGTACTCGACTAGTCGACAAGTGAAAATTACTAGTCGTCGGAATCTTAGTGGATACACAGGAGCCATTGTACTCTGCAGTTTGTATCCGCCAACGCCAACTTCTAGTCGTTACATTACATTACTCATACTGGTAAAACACAGTTAAACACGTGATGGTCTGTGTTTGTTATTTAACTTTTGAATGTAAATGTGAATAGCGTATTGGGGAATAGTAATTGATTGTGTCTGTAAAAGTCAAAAAAAAAAAAAAAAAAAAGAGAACGAAAGAAGACCTTGACGTTTTCAAATATAAGTACGTTATGACAAAGTGAAAATTTGGCGAATTCACAGACAATTTTAAGTATTGAACTTGAATTGGCAATCTTCGGACACAAAGACACCTATGTACAAAAGCGTTCTTTCATGTATCGAGGCACATAGTACATGTGCGATTCTATCTATCGTTATGGTACACACAATTCATTCACTGACTTCGTTGATATCCAAATACATTCCTGTGGATATCATCATCTAAATTTGCGAGCTGTCATCATCATATGCCAAGTTTGTTTATAAGTTTTTGTTGGGTGACATCTTACCCAACAAAATGGAACCAAGTAGGTCCCAAGAGGTACTTACTCAGGGAGGGTCCCCCCGAATTCCTAATTAGGGCCAATATCACTGTTATCTGTAGAAGTGATATATTCATCGAAACGAATTCAGTAGACGTTAACCTGGCCTTAAAATGATACAATTGTTTCAATTTATCGGAAAGGCATCGTCATCCAAGGGGATTTCAACAGATGACATTTGTTACTGTGTCAGTGAAATGTACATTTGTTGTTGTGTTGTGAGTGGGAGGGATGTCAACAATTCTTACAAACATCGCACCCAGAACGGCGGCTTACATAGACTAGCTACGTCTAATTCCTGCGAATAAATGGAGAGGTTAAGCTACGCGTTTAACGTCACTTAGTACGTGTGAGAAGAATGCTGAAATGACCAGATTCTACCTGAGGAATGAACGTAACGTCGTAACGTCACAGTCACTGACGTTACGTTCGCTGCTGTAGAATCAGGTGATTTCTTGTGACGTATTTTCTCAGCACAACATTACAGTTTATGTCGACACTTCCTTAAATGATACACGTACAGGACGCAGAAAAAACCGTGTAACTTAACCTTGCTAATACATAGTTCTTATTTACGCCCAAGGAACTGTAAAATCTTGTTCTACATTCAGATTTAATTTCACCCATGACGAGGCACAAATAAAGATTTCGCTCTGAAACTACACTTATCTGTGTCGGTACATTTGCCAAGCGTTCTCAAACATAAAAAATTATTTTTTTACGAGATCGAAAACTTTTGATATAAATTGTACTTCTTTTGATGCAATTGTAAAAATGTTGACATTTCATATATATGTGGTCACTGATGCGTGTGACAAAGATTCAATAGAGTTGCACATCAAATAGATGAAATTGGCAAATAGAGTTCTGAAGCCCTGACTTCATAGCTTTGTATTGTTACGACAGCATTGATGGATGCTTATTGCTACCTGAGCAACAGGTAGCTAAGTGATGAGTTTGTGCTATTTTCACACAATCCGGACACTTGGCGACTTG
>JBCAUI010497725.1:0-13494 GCA_038406195.1 Haplosyllis anthogorgicola | reverse complement strand
CCACTTTCCCAGCTTGTTCCTAATGTCTTGGATTTCTTTAAATGAGCTTTTATCTGTTGCAAATTCTTCCTCCATATTGGCACATTTGGTGACATCTGGTGGTAAACTGAAATATAAACAATTTGACGCATCGCACACTTTTTTGCGCACGACGAAGCGCGTCGCACGCCCCCAGCAAACAGCAGACAGCAAATAGTACAGCAGACAGCATTTATCATCATGTCCTATTTTGTTACTTTAATTAGAGGGCATACGGTATGTACTATACTTTTACAAATCTTTTAATGAATCTTTCGTATTGACGTTCAACAGTATATTCTTTCAAGTAAACTACAATGAAACCCGTGTAATACAACCACCAGTCATTTGTGTGATCACATATACTACAATTAAAATTTACTCATTTACATATAGCAAAATGTTAGCCGTCGTAAAGAATCTTTGCAGTCAGAAAATCTCCAATTTTAAACAATACCTGTTCATTTGTCAAGTTTGCAAAATGTCAGAACTTATCAAATTCTTGTATTTGAAATAAAGTATCATCTATCTTGTCAAGGGGAGAGATTTTTGTAGTGCGGCCACTATGGCTCCAAGCACCGTCACTTCGGCACCAACATGCTCCTCTCACCTTGGTACAGTGTCGCAATGACAACTGTTTTTAATTTTTTACTTATCATCAAAGAAAATAACCCACTCTCTATTGAGTATTCTAATTATCTCCTAAGCAAGAAATAGCTCACACTTCTATTGACACATCTATCAATCAATTTTCAAAAAAAGTTTTCAAAAGCAGAAACTGTTACTGTGCCGTGATAAATAACAAACTGCTTTAACTTAAGAAAACTGCGTGTCCACCAAATGACAGGAAAAACAACAAAAACGCAATCATACAGCAAATTAATAAAGTTTTATGATCATAATCATTTGGGGTCGCAAGTTTCATCATGTGAAATTATCATGATCATGATCAAAAATGTCTCGGTGTCTTCGTCATCAGTAAAGTTACGAATGTCATGGTTTTGAACATTCTTACCTGTTGGGTGTACCATTGTTCAGTTCCATGACGACTTCTTCAATCTGCACACGGGTAACTCTTTAATTCAACGGCTTAATAATTAACTTTAATTAGACTTTTTAAGGTTTCACCTGTTGCTTCCCTGCTGTCCACCCTGCAAATAGTGTGACATACTTGCTGCTGAGTTTTGATTGACAGCCACGCGACCCGCGCAACAATGTGTCAGGGTCGCTGACCCAGTAATTAATTAATCAGCGGCAGGGTCACAAACACACCTGTCATCAGGGGCGTGGTTTAATAAGTCATTTAAACCAATCAGAAGTAACAATACGTGAGTTTGGACACGCAAGGAGCCAATGACCCAGGTAAATACTCATTGAAATCGACAGGGAAGATGCGATGTATCGTCCCATCTGAAATTTTTACCTGATCGGTACATTGGTCGTTTTGTTGTGAGATACACAATTTCTTTGTAACATTTTATTATAATTACTAAACGTTTATTTAATTTACATTTGCTCATAAAGAAAGGTTTACTGTTAGATAGCTGTCTTGAACTAAATGCGTCATCATAATAAAGGAACGTGTCATCCCTGTAAAAAGTAACGACCTTCCCATACATTTACAGTGTTGTTTGAAAATGAGTATAGCCCACGAATAATTAAGTCGTCTACCTCTCAGGAAGCGCTTGAACAGCATGGGAACAAGATTTCTTTCAAAGGGGATCCAGATCTTGAGGGGAAAAAATAAAAACAAATAAATTTTTACCCTGCGTTTAAGTTTTTCGTTGAAAAATTCCGAATATAATGTAAAGTAATGTTGACAACAAAGAGTAGAGGGTTTTCGTATAATTCATTTTGAATGGTAAATTTGCCAAATTTGACGGGATTTTAAAATTGCTTTTATTAGTAATCAAGAAAGTGACTATTTTTGATGAGGTGACATTGCACGAGTTCTTGTTCCTGGTTCTGGGTTCTGGTTTTTGGTTTTTTTATTTTTAAATTTAAGTTTCAGTCAAAATTGCCATTGAATATGATGTGCAAATTTAATCTTATGTCAAAATTGCCATTGAATTTCAAAACCATGGAATAATTCTTAAATCAACAAATGTGTCAGTCAAAATTTTCCCATCAAAATTTCCCACATTTTTCTGTTATGCGCCCCATTTTTCTGTTGTGAACCCAAAATCTATGTAATGTGTAATTTTTATGGTATACATCAATATTTTTCATGCAATATTGCTGTATTTTGAACAAGATAAAAAATGGAACTTATATCTATAGATATTATCATTGTACATGTCTTAATTAAATTAAAGCTTGTTAAAGTGTAAAGTGTCACATTATTGTCTGTTTTTCATGGTTTGAACAGCCAAAAAATGTCTAATTGTATCTTTTATAAGAAATTACTTTCATAGTCAGATAAAGAGAATGCATGGAGATGTAATATGTTTGAGAACCCCTGGTTTGGTTGCCTCAAACAGAAAACAAAGCTGGCGCATTACGAAAAAATGTTGACGCACAACAGAAAAATTGTGCATAACAAGATTTCATGATGCATTACAAAATTAACCTGGTACCCAGAACCCAGCCCGGGTACCCGAAACAAGAAACAAGAACTTGTGAAAGTTCTCCCCTCCTATTTTTGATAAAATAGACTAAAATTAGTCATATTAGCTTACTGTTATTACAGTTGTTACAATAACTGTTGGGTTACTGTTATTGTCAATGATAGTATTAATTACCGCCATGGCCCCATCTTATTATAATATTTAAAGATTCGTGAGTCCGTCCGTTTGTAATGGTCTTTTTCTGTGAGTGTGTTCTATATTCCTGTGTGACTACTCTGTGTAGTTTGGTTGCAAAGACTATGAGCTATCAACTATGCCATATGAACTTGACCTTGACTGACATCTATGACCTACTTATTGTGACCTACTTTCATAACTAGGTCACAATGACCTACTTTCAGAGTTACTTTATGCCCCCAACAGCAGGCATCCTGACCTAGTGTAAACTAAAATTACTGACTTCCACAGTTTTATTGGTGGGTTAAATCGAATTAGTCTAAAAGAACAAGATTGAATTTATGCCTTTGGAAAATAATTGCTGCGCTCACACCAGTTGTCAGGTGTTAATTTACTTTTCAGTCATCTAAATTTGGCATGAGCAGAACATACGTTGCTACCATAAATTTTGATATGTGGAGTTTCAAATCTTAAGAAAATGCATTGTTTAGAAAGTAACTTGCACTAAAATGCTGGAGTATGAATATTTTCTAACCAAAAGCAAACTGTGAAATTGTTGAAACTGGAGCGTAATTAAGCAAAAATTTAATACCGATTTTTTCATTATATCTGTATAAATTGGTCATTTGTGGCTTACTTTATCAAAAATAACATAGTCCTTATTTCCCGGAAAGCCACCTCCAATGTCAAGTATGTTAAATGTGAAACCATTTTCTGCACCTCTGTCAAATAAATACTTCGCTTGTTCCAGTGTTTCCACATAAGATGATGCGTCTATGCAATTACTGCCAACATGAAAACTGCAGGTATAGCGAGAAAAAACAATTTGCATTGAAACTGAAACGATACATGTACTGTAAGATAAAGGTGCTTTGGTATGATCAAAGGTTTTGAAACATGATTGCAAAAAATTGCGTTTTACCTTATTCCAACTAAGTTGAGGTCCAACTCTACAGCTTTATCAATGAGGACACAAGCTTCCTTGGTGGAACATCCATACTTATTGTCAAGTCTCATCAGGGATTTACTTCCATCAACGGGTGAGATTCTTATTAACAATCTGTTTTATTTTTTTTTGAATTAAAATGAGTTGAAACATTAGAAAAAAAGAAGGGCAGTTTACAAGGCTAACAAATCAGCTTTAGCTTTAGCAATTTTAAGGCCACTAGAAGGTGCAGTCACCTTTACATTGCCGTTGGTGCACGTGCTACTTTTTTATCTTACCTTTTTATCTACATAAACTCACCTTGACTGTGGAAATGTACTCTTCATTTTGTACAGTTCACCGACATTATCAACAACTGTTAAATTAACCCCGTTTTCCGAAGCGTACTTCACATGCGATTTCTGCTTGCACGGATTTGCGTAAACAATTCGATCTGGCGATACACCAATGGAGAGAATATCTTCTATTTCTTTCTGAAAATTACGTGAGAAAATGGAATGCAATTTGAGTGTTTGGTACTTTGACAAGTTCAAACTAAACTTGTTTTAAAATATTCAGATGAACTTGAAGTGCATGAGTTGAGTTTGGGCGCGATTGAGGGGCAGCGAATAATACACCCAATAGTCCGTATTAATGCTTAAATTAGCATTTACCTGACTAGCACAATCAAATCCTGTTCCCAGTTCCGCTAACAGTCTAAGTATTACAGGATCCCCATTGCATTTTACAGCTATTTAAAAAAGTGAAGAGGTAAAAATTTGATCAAATACTATATCAACCGTTTGTGCTCTGTAAAACAATTTTTTCAATGTATATTGATATTTTATTGGGTTTTTTTAAATTAAAAATCCTTTTGACTTTTCCTGCCAAATTTGAAGTATTAGTTTTGAAACTATTGATATTCTTCATTTTAAAACTGCCACTTTCGTAGTATTTTCAAGACCAGGATATCAAGACGATGTAAAATTACGGTCATATTTTTAATATGGTGTCATTTTCTTGGTCGTAGCATTTGTCTAAATAACACTCATTTGGCAGGCAAAAATAATTTAAAAGAACCCACCTAGTTGTCACAGTAGGGTACAAAGTGTAACATACAAAGCGTGATTTTATATCTAAAATTATGTGATGGTGTGCTGAACTGCAATGGTAAAGCATGGGAGTTTTCTGCCACTCCACAATTGTGGTAGCACCTGATGGGCAATAAATACAAGCTTCAGTACACTACTGAACATTGTAGGAGTGGATATGAAAGAAATGAGGAAGTTGTATGATTGAATACCATAAAACGGCTTCACTCTTGGCAAGTTTCTTTCCCATCTGATGTGTTTGTCAACAATGTCTCCCAAATCTGTCACCATGAAAGGATCGTCTTCATCCTAAGACAAGAACAATGTGGTCATCCGGAATAGTTTCTAAATTTAGGCACAGGCCGCCTGAACTTGGTAAACTGTTAACATTTTGACAAGAACTTTGAATTGTTATTTCATGGATTTGGTTAAATTTTGCGAGCATCGAGCATCTAAATGTGTGAATGAAATTTTTAAGGAACCATTTTCATAAAACGTTCGAGGTCATTTCTAAAATATATTAATTTTTTTGTCAGATTTGACAGATCTGTCAGATTTGGTTGACTTTGTAATTGACACAAAGTAGACCGTACATTATTTGTAATTGGAATTAAATAACATATCATAAGTATTATTTATAATAAACAATAGTTGATGTATATTTTTAAAGTCTAAGTAAAATTAACGAAATAACAAGACTAACTAAATCTGTCAGATCTGACAAACAAGACTAAGTCTGTCAGATCTGGCAGATCTGACAAAGAACGAATTAGGAAAAACCTCTAATGTGTTCAAAACTGACCTGTCTGCTGCTTGTATCTTCAGCGATATCTTGTAAAATCTTGTTTTTGTCTTCAGTATTGAACATTTGAATTGAAAATCCACAAAACTCGACGGCATGACTTGAATTCATTTTCTCTGTTGATAAATATATGCAGTTGTTAAAGCCACACTACAAAATAAACATTATCCTTGTTAGGTATACTTTCATGTAATGCAAGATTGAACTCACATGACAAACAAATATTATATACTTTGTGGTTTTGTAGCTGAAGACATATAGAAGGTAGTGTCAATGATGAAGTTCAAATATCCGGAAACTACCCAAGTTGAACGATTAATATAAATTCTCACTTTGATGGACCGGACATGGTTTTTTCTAATGTAAAAATGTTGGCTTTCAATGCAAAGAGCACAAAATATTGCAAAAATAATGTTTTAGTGCGCAAAGATCATCAGTGGATAAGTACCTCTCTTTTCAATCGCAGAAGATTTTTAAAAGAAAATCTGTGCAATGGCAAAGAAAAATTACACGAAAGATATTCAAAAGAGACCGTCATATGACATTACATGCCAGTCATATGATCAGAAAACATTTGTTTTGTGTTCAGTCAGGTAAAATGCAAATATTTACAATCTTCTTGTACGCAGTCCTCAGAAGGATCTACCACACATCAATCAATGTTTTTCCAAATTAATTTGTCTTATTAGCCTAGTCAGATAAACAAAAATTGTTACCAAAGTTGCATGAGCAGAGTTAATGTTGAGGTAATCTGTACACACAACTATATTTAGGATGCATGAGGGTATGAGAACTAAATTAAGAGGTTTACTTATGTTCAGATGAATAAAATAGAACGAACTTCTTAAATATCCCAATGGTTAGTTGAAATTGATTAATTAACTCTTTGCATTGAAAGCCAATATTTTTACATTAGAAAAAACCATGTCCGGTCCATCAAATTGATATTAATCGTTCAACTTGGGTAATTTCCGGATATTTGAACTTTCATCATTTAATTAATTAATTAATTAATAAAGAAACATTGGTTATTAACTTTGTTAATCAGCCAATTGACCAGTTAATTAACCAATATGTTGTGTTCTTATCTTAATTGTCAAGTCAAATGATTTTCTTTTGTTTGAGAACTTCTTTAAAAGGTGCAATGTTTCACTCTTAAGATTATAATTATCATTACCTCAAGAAAAATACTTTTAGATGTGAACAGATAATCTTCCCATTTTCATTTCTACAAAACTTAAGATGTTTAATTACTGTGTAGAGAACACTAGCTACACAATTTTACCTTATTTTATTCTTCCAGTAACTTACATAAGTACCATAAGTACCACTAACCTTTCACAAATCGAGTTGAGCAAGTTTGCCGTTTAATACAATTGGTACACCTGTACACTGAATATGTGCACTAAAATGAATTAAATGTAGTTTAGACGGATCTCACTAGTGTTAGGAATTCCAGACGGAAGTGTCAAAACTTTCATGACCGGTCATATGAATGCACAGGTGTTGAATTTGTATTCACCATTCTTGAATATTAGATAATCTTTCATTACAAATAATTCATACATATTTAAATCCACATGTTATCATATGTAAATACACACAAACAATGTTGTACAGATGCTAAAAGTATAGTTTGTCAAAAGTTTACAGCATTTCATATCTAATTCTGAAGCGCGGCAATAAACAAAAATATGATTATATTATCTTACGGGTCTCAAAAACCTGTATCTTTCCATGAATATTTGGTAGTTCGCCCAATGCAGATTTTACTGCGTTTGCGACCATTTTCTGCAGAATTGCTCACCACACATCCTTCTCCTTTTTCGATTTCAATTAATATTATGCCATATTTCATGATCTCCGCTATTTCTACGCCAAGGTTTACCACAATTATTACATCTCTTTGCAAATTCGTTAAAGTTGAAGCCACAGATAAAATTTTCCAGAATATGTTCATCTGGCAAAAAGTGCACTATTAAATATTTTCAGTCGAAAGTCTCAAATATACACAAAACACTGTATATTTCTTTGCTCATATTTTATTAACATTAACTTGAAAAGTGCTGACCAAATGTCTTTAAGAGCAGACATCTATTGGCGTATTTCGTAACAGAACAGCAAAATACACAAGTTAGAAGCATGTAATACGTAAAAGTGTTATCGTTGCATCACAAAGACTTAAGTTTCAATTGAAAATTTCGAGACAAGAATTCTCTTTGACATTGAAAACAAGAATCATAAGGATCTCTGAAACAATGCAACAAGCTAGGTAGCAAATAATCAGTTTACACGTTAAAACTTAGCAGTAAATCTTGTTATTATCTGATGACGTTATTGTGAGGTGTCTGGATGCATCTTGATAACTTTTATACCAGGACTAAATCATAGTAGGTATTTTTCAGCCAGTGTCCTAACAAGGGCATGGTTTGTACAGCAAGTAACCTACGGTGCAGTATCGGGCGATAAAATGCAATGCAAGACGAGTTGATAAATTTGTGCTTTTACCACAGGGCGAATTACACAGCTTAATAAAAGTATAAACATCTCCGCATTTACAAAGCAACTTTACGGTCTAGCAGGGTCCCATAAAAGTGGCAAGACAGCCATTGCTACTCATTATAATAAATTGATCTTACAGTAACTTAGGATAAAATTTCCTATAAAAATAGTATTTATTCTTTTCACTTTAAAATGCCGAT
Organism: Haplosyllis anthogorgicola; assembly: GCA_038406195.1. Classification (NCBI taxonomy): domain Eukaryota; kingdom Metazoa; phylum Annelida; class Polychaeta; order Phyllodocida; family Syllidae; genus Haplosyllis; species Haplosyllis anthogorgicola. The sequence continues at coordinate 5,212 of JBCAUI010497725.1, read as the reverse complement.
GTAGTAAACAATTAACAATTTTTGAATACCATATTTTTGTGCTTTCTACACATTGCTAACATATATATACAAAAGTGGTTTATGCTGGTAATCATCTAGTTTATATCATTTATACGACTTTACACTTAAACGCAGTTAAGTACCAAAGAATTGTGAAGTGTTTTAACTTGCTGGCCCGGTCACAATGTATTTGTATATGTAAATGGAACTATAAAGAACTAACTACATTTCGTATTCTCTCAAGTATATAATCAGCGAATGTTGTTTGTTTTTACATGTGGGAATGCATTGGTTAATTTCTTATAGTTCTGGCAGCTCGAGGAAGTATTCTTTGATGGCCGTGGTCGAAATATCAGGACAAACTGACACAAGTTGTTGTGTTGCGGTGGGTTTGAATGCAGTTTCTTTCTTGCAGAAGGCTGGCGCCATGAAGGTCCCACTCAGGAGTGTCCTGTAAATATATAATCAACCTCGTACATACAACATGAAGTTTTATTTCATTATTCGATGAAACAAAGATCTTGTCCAGATTTTGAAGGGAAGCAAAGTATTTCCTTGGCAGCTCTAGGATAAAATTTGAAAACAAATTCTTACCAACCGTGTGTTTGTCACAATGCATGGCAAAACGTTCGTGGATATCCATGCATTAATACTGCGTTCTTCGCCTTTGGAAGTTTACACGGACAGACTCTTGTTTGCAGAAACAATATTTGACGTGGCTTTAATTCCTCTAAGAAATTACTTTTATTATAAAGAGGTTCACAGCTACTTGTTGAAAAAATAGTTACCAGTAGATCTCATCTGAAGTATAGTAACACCGCGGCTTGGGCATGCCATTGAAAGACGACGCAGCACACATGGTGTATGCTCCCATATCTCTGAAGATGATCCAGTCGCCCGGGAAGAGTTCAGGTAGGCTGTCCTTGTCTTTGATGCAATCCAAACCATCGCATGTCGGACCCCAGATACTACAACTGTATTTTTCTTCTCTCTCTTGGTCCTGATGAAAAAAATTAAATATCTATTTAGTATACATCGTAAAGTACTGTGCCAGGACACAAAAATATTCTCGTTCGTTTCTACAATCTTTGGGTGAAACAAAAATGTAGTGTTGATACCTCGAGTAGTTCTGGATAGACCTCCGCATGATCGTACAGGAGACAGTTGAACGAGCCATAGACACCATCGTTAACGTAATACATGAAGTGTAACTCGTCATCTGCAGTGGCCGGTTCGTTTTCAGCTGTAATGAATTTGCATAGTGTATTACTTCATGACTTGATAAATGAGAAGTATTACAATCTGTCTTCTAACAATGTTAATTTTAAAGATATTACGAAACAGTAAGTGATCTTGCTGGCTGCTATATCTGAGTGTGTTACGTCATAATCTCTAATCAGTAGCCCAAAAGATGTGTAGGTACACTTGTGATGTTGTGACGCAACATCATCACCTTGCTGCCCCTCAGGGAGCATGCAATTAGTTTGTGTATGACTTATGGTCCAGATATTTGGCAATAGAAACGACATACCTCTATCATAGCTCTTATTATCTCTGGGTACTGCTCTCTTTGCAATGACATTCACTGCCAATGTGAATGCCGAGGCTACAAAGAACCTGCCTGGCTCTGATATGATGCGCACCCCACTACCTTCCGGGAAGTAAGTATCCAGTGCTGGTCTCAGAACTGCACATATCTGCAAAGCAATTTAATTCAAAATCCATTTTTCTAACATGTACTTTATTGTCACGGATACTGCACATTTGATCTATGAAGAAAAATTTAAATCAACTTTAGACGTTTACCTCCTCAAAGGTAATCTTTGCAGTTTTCTGGCCAGGGAATCCTCCACCAACATCGAGTAGGTCAAAGTGAAATCCTTCCTTTTCTCCGATGTCAAATACAACGCGAGCTGAAGCTACCGCTGCAGAGAAGGCCGTGGCATCCCAACAGCCACTTCCGACGTGGAAACTAGAGAGAAAAAAGCTTATTTACACACGAAGTATTTTATGTATTTATTCACCATCGATAAACACCACGGACATCTGTTTTTACAATGTTGGTTGTAAACAACAAATTTATTACATAATTTGATGAAGCTTAAACATTTGTTTTTACAATTGGTTGTAAACAGCTAATTTATTACAGTGGAACCTGTCTTGAGCGACTCTGAACTTTTCCTTTCCAAAACTGTCGTAAAAGGCAGGATGTCGCCCAAGACAGGGTCATTTAAGCTAGTTTTAACAGCCAACATCCTAAGGAAAAAGTGTCGTAAATAGCAGGATGTCGTTCAAGGCATGTTCTACTGTACGTAATTTGATGACGTTTACCTCACTCCAATGACATTAAGGCTCAACTCTTTGGCCACTTGCAACAAATGCTGTGCATGTTTGGGATGGCAGCCGTACTTCATACCGAGCTGGCATTGCGACTTGGTATCATCAGGTGGAAGAATACGAAGCACACATCTAAAACAATTAAATATATCATCACTGACACAACCTATTGCAAAGCTAAAGAAGTTTCACATCAACCGATCTACATTGTGTCTTCATAAGTAGATCATAAGTACATTAAGATTTCCATGAAAGCAAAATAATCTCTTGTGTAAATATTAACTTAATATCAAGATTTCTCTTGGACTGTTCCACTGATCTTCGACATTTTCATCATCTTACAAGACTTATCTTACTACAGCACGAATAGAAAACTTACTTCGCAGTGGGATAGACTGCTTTGATCTTGTACAGTTCGGCTTCGTTGTCAAAGGTCATCATAGAGACATTATTCTTCGCAGCAAACTTGATGTGCGAACTCTGCTTGCACGGATTTGCATAAATGATACGGGAAGGGTCGACCTTTAGGTCCAGGATTCCCTGGATTTCAGACTGAAAGCAAACGCAAGCTTGTTAATAGTTAATAATTTATTGATACTAAGTGTGCTCCCTTCTATTAGGCCGAAAAAAACATATACTGCCCAGCATTAAGAATTGAAAAATATGGGCAAGTTACAAAAATTTCACCCACAGATATTGTTGTAAACGTTTTAGACAGATGACGCTCCTTAACAAATTAGTCTGTGTCCACTGTGTGAATATAATCACCAAATTTCAGTATACGAACGTTAACTAACCTTGCTAGCACAATCAAATCCTGTTCCTAGTTGAGCCAAGACCGCAAGAACTGCAATGTCTTCGTTACACTTGACAGCTATAAACACAAATACTTTATTATTACTTGTCGGCCAGCACATGTACCATGAATACATTTTAAAGTAACTCTGTTACAATAAATTAAAAGATCAAAATAAGCCACCATATTAACGGCGCCCACATATTTCAAATGGAACAAAATTCTAAATCTTCTTCTCACCATAGTGAGGCTCAACCCGGGGAAGCTCTGATTTCCAGAGTTTGTACTTGCGTACAATGTCACCAAGGTCGCCGACAAAGAATGCATCATCCGTATCCTGAAAATAATAAACCAACATGGGTGAACATCTCCCTTCTTCCAGTTAATAACCTGACTTACAACATATGGAGTTTATTTTCCACATGCATTAACATACAGATGTTTCATAATTAACAGCATATTTATTACATATACTGATAGCATAAATATCATATTATATTGTATCTATTTAACTTTCGTGTACAATTGTTTGATACATTTCACATGATTAAATATTTTAGACGTATGATCTGTATTCTTACCTCGCGACCAATGGCGTTTATTTTGCTGGCGATGGTGGAAAGGACGCTTTCCTTTACCACTTCGACGGTTATGTTTTCAACCAATAATTGCTTCATATTTAATGTATTGAGAAGATCACAATTAAAATCTCGCAGGAAAAAGTCTGGTCTGCAACACTTGTAAATCGCTGTTCTGCTAGGAAATACGCAACAATCTGGAAGAAACGGGGATAATCCGATAAAATCTTTTTACACGACTTGAGATTTCAAACTTTTGGCGTGTTACATGGACATAACTAGGCCTAATTTGTGCATGTAATCAACGCATAACCTCACCTAATTTGCGCAGCGACGGATCCAGGGGGGGGGGGGGGCGCACTGGGGGCCCGGGCTTAAAACTAAATTAAAATTCAACATCAAAAGGTCTTCAGAAATAAAGGGGAATGCATGTTTGTTAATGAAAACCCCAAGGCCTTCTGGGGCCCTACCCTGTTACTTGCTTCCTGTGCTCACGCAACTTTGCTTCGCTCTGTCAGCAAACATCGGCACTTGACAAGTTGCCCCCCTCCCTGACAAAATCCTGGATCCGCCCCTGTTGCGTGCATGTCAACTAAACATTAACTAAAAACTTGCTATAATCGAGTTATGTGTGAAGGTGTGCGCATACAAATTTACGGGCCAAAGACATGACATAGTTACAATGAGCGAGTATGAAACATCACATCTGATCAAAATATTACATTAGTGTTGTTGCTGAAAAAGTAACTCTAGCTAGAAAGGTGCATCTTTGAGTCGAGAACCCAGTAAATACCAAAACACACAGGTCGCCTGATAACATGCCAAATGAACGTTTCGTTTCTAGGTAACTGTCAAAGGTCATGTCAACGATAGTTTGGTACCGATTTTAGTCAGAGTACTACATTTTTACGATACAAAGATGTCACTTTTATTGCAGTAAAATAAGGGTCTCTCAATTTTGCAGTGTCCTTGCCCTTTTGTATGCGATAAATTGAGTACAATGTGTGTAATTAAAATTCCAGCATGTTTCTCGCCCATGGTATGTACGCACACAATACTTCGCCCGACATTACATTTTCAAACCAAAAATATACACCGTGTAGGTTACCATATTAAATCTGGTGCGAACACACTTTTGAAATGAAATTTTACTAGAATGGGTGGTTCAACGCGTGTGTCCTCCTATAGCAACTGATTTAAAAGACTGTAACAAAAAACTTACATGGTCAGCTGAAATGTCTGCTCTTTCAGTAAATATCAGCTGGGATCCCACGGTGGCTCTGCGTTGACGTCTAGTTTCTGCCTGTAGAGGCAGGCGCCCTCAGGGCTGGAGTTGTAGGCTTTATTTGGACAGCCCTGCAACACAACAAAAATGCACTACATGTCAGGTACCCATTTAATAAAATGCTTTTTATTTCATCTGTGGAGGATCCTGGGATGCAGGACGTACCAGGGGTTGGGGGCGGGGGGGGGGGGGGGGGGGGGGTCTGGTCCTTCCCCC
>JBCAUI010497724.1:0-26699 GCA_038406195.1 Haplosyllis anthogorgicola | reverse complement strand
GGAAAGGATCATATCGATTGTAAGATATATCAATTTGACTGTTATGTTTTCGTATTTTATTGCTACCTTAATTCATTAATTCATTTATTGATTGATTCATTGATTGGAGGCAGTTTTAAGCGAAACCAAAAAGTTATACTAAAGCTAAAAATAGTTACATGTCACATGTGAATTAAAACATGTATCATTTAAACTGTTTCTAAATTTTTATAATCAGGCATTTCATGTGAAGCTACTGAAGAAGCGGATTTGGTGCATACTTCTGCTACACCTGAACAGGTCACACCAGCAGTTATGACCACCTAGCAAGATATGACCATGCAGACTAATGAGGGAATATACCTCCCACCATTACGTAAGTTATTCCATTAACAAGAACTGTTAGTAAGACATATAATTGCACTGACAATAGATGATACCAAGTCAACTTATGTAACAACTGTAATTTTTTTTCAATTATTCAGATAAAGTTAAAACTAGCACAAGATATGATGCAAAATATGAGAGACAGAATAACTAAAACAAAAGAGCACATGGAGGGATATCTGAATAAAATCAGGCAAAAAGATCAAAATGAGTTAACCATAGAAGATAAAAGGCAATGTAGTGAGATCAAAAATTATTGGCAGGTACAAGATGTTATAAATAGGGAAACGTATGAGGTTAATGAGGGAAAAATGAAGCAAGTGCCATCAGCAAGTTCAATAGTAAAAAATTATACAATAAAAAAAGACTTCAAGAATTTGAGTAAAAATTTACATAATTACACATGTACAATATGTAACAGAACATTTCCTGGGATACATAAGTCGAATTTCAAATAACATTATGAGTCACACATTATAGATCCTTGGGTATGTCAAATTTGTAAAGGGGAATTTCTGGGTAACATAACAGAACACAACAAAAAGCAACATATGAAGACACATGAAAAGGGGAGAAAAGTCCACAAAAAAAAACAACATAGAGAAGAATGGCACAAAAGCATACAAATGCAAATGCGTTAAAGAAGTTCTCAATAAAACAAATTATAATAGACATTTGGCAAAATGTGAGAAAAAACAAGATGACAAAACTAAGTCCAGATGTAAAGAAAGATCACAGAAGGAGCAAGAAAAACAAAAGACAAACACCTCAATTACAACAAGAAGAAGAAGAACGGCAGCAGCAAGAACAGATCAAATCACCATCTTTATTACAACAAGAACCATCAGCACCACCTCAACCTTCGCCATCAATTCCTCCCACTCCATTACAACCTCCAGTCATACTAACAAAAAAATAAAACAAGAAGAAGACAGCAGCAGCAACAAGAACAGATCAAATCACCATCTTTATTACAACAAGAACCATCAGCACCACCTCAACCTTCACCATCAATTCCTCCCACTCCATTACAACCTCAAGTCATACTAACAAAAAAAATAAAAAGGGACATAACATGTGAAAAATGTGGGAAAAATTTTGATAGAATGGAAACACTACGCCATCACAGGGAAGTATGTATTGGGAATGGAAACTTTTGTTGCATAAAATGTAAACAAATATTTTCAGGTTCCAAAAATTACTATCATCATTTAGTTTTATGTTCGGACTATAAAAAGTGTAAGCAGTGTAATTTCATTTGTAGAACCAATTTGGACATGATGTCCCATATCATTATAACACACAAGCCACAAAAACCACAATTTTCCTAGGAATAATGAATTATTAATATTTTATATACAGTGACGAATTTTAACTTTAATACATGTACATTAATTTTTAATACATGTATATTAGGAACCACCCAATGCACTGCTGGCAGATCCAGGATATCTTGTGCAGGGGGGTATGTTGTGTTATGTAAATGATAAAAGTACTCCAAGACGTAATTCCAATGTAAATTAGTATTATTTATTCGGTATAAAATTAGACGTCCATCCCACAAGGTCAGCTTGGCAGAATGAAAATTATAGGTGTCAGCACCAGACACAACATCTCCCTTCTTTTGAAAATGATAATACATGAAGTAAGCAAAGATGGAGGATTTTTACCAAAAGTTATGTCGCTTATAAATTTATAAGTAAGGACCAAAAGTGCTCAGATTTTAGTGGGACTAATTTCAAACAAAGGAAACAAGGGGTGCTGATTACAAATATCATATTTTTAACTAAATCCAACCAGTTGTTCATACCAAACTCTAATTTCATAAAGTTGTTCAAAATGAGAAATTTTACAATTTTAACACCAAAGCGAACCTAGACCATCCCAATACCCTTAAATGTTACCACTACCGTTTAAGCATGCTATTAATTATTTCTTAAAAACTAAAGACGTATAGGGCCTGTAATACATGTATAAAATACGGTATAAATGCATGTGTATAATCACAATCATTGCAGAATTACAGATTTTTAAAAAATTGGACGAATCATTGGGATACTGCCTATAAACATTATATTTCATGTGGTGTACTTTATGACTATTAAAGATGTTCTGAAACATCAAGGAATTTTTAAGTTTGAAACCATTACCGTTAATTTTCTCCTTTACTTTGAAATTTGGAATTCCAAAAATCTGTGTGTATGTACTGCATGAAATTTTATAAATAACACAGAAACACATTTACAAAGGTCTCTCCTGAGACTTAATATGGAAATGTAAGATGAAGAAAGGGTTGAAATTACATAGGCTTATTATCCAGTGAAACAATTTTATAATCCTAGTTTTTCAGGTGGTTTCGCACCTTGTGTCTGCTTTCATAAGTTGGTACATTTTAACACAAATGTCACTGGGTAAACTCTTCAATCTGTACTTTGAGTCTATTAATAGTTCATTCTACCCAGGCATAATTCCTGAAATAAATACATTTTAGTGGCAGTATTCCCACATCATTTGACAGGTCTTTGTTTACAAAAGATCAAAAGAATTTGTGACCTAGTTCCATATAGACATGGAGGAGGACTGGGAGTATGGGGTCTGTTCACCTTAAACACTTACAAACATAATTCAGAAAAATTAGTACATACCACTTACGAAGTATTAAAGCTTTTCTAAGCTTTATTAATGCCACCGTTACAAATCTAAGTGATTGGGGGCCTTCACCACCCTACCTGATTTAGTTTTAACGGTGGATTTTTGAGCTAGTGGAACTGAATTATCCTGCTTCGGAGGAACCACATTCTTGCTCTGTCTCACTGGAATTTTAGATTTTGATTTTACTGGTTTTACGTGAATTTCATTTAAGGATATTTCACAACCAGTGTCATCAGCTTTGATGCTGTACTTTTTCTCATGCACCTTATTAAGCACAGTGCCTTTTGACCATTTAGGGTATCTTTTTGAGTCCGGGTCATGCATGTAGCGAATTTTGTCACCAGATTTAATTTAAACTTTGTGATCTGGTGTGTCCATTTCAGTCTTTTCCTTCTGACTGGTTCAAACCAGCACGTCTCTGACATTACCGTTGAATTTATTAACACTAGGGTGGTCAGTATGATATTGTCGAGAATTTAGGATTTCAGCTGGAGACCTGGATCTCACCATTTATGGGTGTGTTGTTCCACATTATCAGTGCTTTCTGAAAATTATTTTCAGATTTTCTTCACATCGATTTCACGGTCCTAATGTTTTGCTCAGTGAGACCATTTCCCTGATGTTGATATGCACTTACAAGGGTGTGTTTTACATCCCAAGTGGCACAGAATTCCTTGAATTCATTACTCTTATAGGATGGTCCATTGTCGGACACAATCTCAGAAACAGGTCCCAACAATGTGAAGATGTGGGCCAAATGTTTCAAAGCATCCTTGGGATTTCACTTGCTAATAATTTCTCTATGGACTTTGCGCACTGATTTTTCTGGCATGTTTCACACCTAGCCACAATTTGTTCTATCTGCTTGTTAATTCCAGGCCAATATACTGAATGGCATGCCATCAAATGGCACTTTACAACACCAAGATGAGAGTCATGTATCTTATCCAGAATGCTGGATCATAATTTTACTGGGACCACAATGTGAAATCCTTTTAGTACCACACCCTCCAGCACGCTTAATTCGTCATGATAATTCCAGTATTTGTGGATGGTGTTTGGTACTTCATGGTGTTTTTCTGGCCAACCAGAAATAATGAACTGTGTTAGAATTTGTAATTCTAGGTCACTTTTAGTGGCTAACTGAATTTCTTTGATTTTTTCGTTACTGGCATTTAGGCAGACAGATGCTACTGTGATTTTATCCATACCATATATGCTTTCGACTGTACTGGGATCTGTGTGTACATTGTGAGAGAGGTGGTCAACGAAAATCATATTTTTGCCAGGCCTGTACTGAATTTCAAAAGAATAACGCTGTGCTTTTAACAACATCCTCTGGAGTTGAGGTGGTGAACTTGCCAGGTCATTCTTCACAATAGCACTTAGGGGCTTATGGTCCAACAATACAATGGTGTAATGTCCGTATGTGTAGTAATTGAACTTTTCCAGGGCATACACTACAGCTAACATTTCCCTTTCTATATTTGCATATCTGCTTTCTGCACAGGTTAACGTTTTGGACCCATATGCAATTGGTACTAAATTTTCAGTACTGTCGTCATTACTTGGTTGGAGCAAAACACAACCTAGACCCTTCATACTAGCATCAACTTTGATGTACAAGAATTTTCTTGGTTCATAATATTTTGGGATGGTACCATTTGTACACAGCTTATTTTTAATTGCATTAAATGCTTTCGTGTGACATGGAAGCCAGATATATTCAACACCCTTTTTAATCAGACCTCTCAGGGGCTGTGAGTTTCGCTATGTTTGGGGAGAAACAGGACAAATAATTAACCATCACCAGGAATGATTGAAATTTCTTAACTGTATCTGGGACAGGCAGTTCTCGCAAATCTTTGATCTTTTTGGGATCTGGCTCAATACCATGGCATCCCAGAATCATTCCGAAAAATGGGATCTTGGTACACTTGAAGATGCATTTATCTGGATTGAACCTAAGTCCGATGTCCTTGGAAATTTCAAGAACTTCACGTAAGATATTATCATGATCATGACCGTTTTCCTCAAACCCATAAATTACCCTGTCGTCAGCTATTCCACAACAGTTTTTCACACTTACAAACCTATAATCAATCTCTCTGAAAGATATCCGATGACAAGGACATCCCCATTGGTACCCTCAAAAAGCAGTATCTCCCATACATGGTTGCAAATGTCATTAGGAGGGAACTCTCTGGATCAAGGGGCATTGTCCAGAAACTTGAGGTACAATTGATCATGGTGAAATATTTTACACCAGCTGATTTTGGAAGTAAGTCATCCACCAATTTTGCATCATGATGTGGTCACTTGATGTACTTGTTTAATTGAGTTGGGTCCAAGCAAAGACGGATTTTTCCATTGGGGTTTTCTAACACAAACAAAACTATTGACCCAATCGCTGCACTCATTGACCCTTAATTTCCTTATCACACCTAGACTTAGGAGTCTATCCAATTCATTTTTCAAAGGCTCCTGCAATGTCTGAGTGACCCTTCTTACTGGTGCGATATAAGGTATCGCATCATCACTTAAAGTGATTTTGATCTAACCCTGGAAACATCCAATACCTTGAAATAGTTCCGCATATTGGGACATAATTTTAGCTTTACATTGATAACTTAATGCAGTGCCATTTTTGTCAAAAGTCATTTGGGTCTCTGACCTTCTCATCATCATGTGTCTGTACCGAGTTGTAACAGTTAACCGTGATGAGATTGAGTTTTTCTGCATCACTAATTCCGAGTAATGGGGTGCTCCTGTCTACAACATAAAATTCAGACTTTCTTGGTGCCTTGTATTCAATGCAGAGAGCACATTTCCCACATTGTTTAATTTCATCTCTGCTATACAACTCTAATTTGACACTATCAATTGTTTGGGCAAGCACACAATCATCCTGACCGGGGAAAATATGCTTATGATCATTTAAGGGTAACAAGTTGCCATCCGCCCCAGTATCAATTTTAAAGTTAACTTTGGTACAATGCTCAACTTTCAATTTACAGAAAATAGATTTCCTGGTTGAGTCTACTTTTTGGCTCATTTGGCCAAAGAGGCTATAGAATCATGAATTGTCCGGCATTGTCATCCGGCATTGTTGTCTGTGCACAGCTACCCTGAGCACACTATTGATCATAGAGACTTCATATCTTACACAAATATGCACCTATAGCCTATATCAAAGCCTAGCAAAACTTATATTGCTGTGATCATTATTATCAAATTGGCAGCCATATTTGTTTGGTTTTTCTTTGAACCCTACTCAAAGACAGACAGTTGATGATACAAACTTCATATTTGGCAGTCTTATGCATCTACATACTCTCTTTATTACCTGTAAAAATTATAGAGATGCCACCTATATTTCTAGTTTGGCAGCCATATTTGTATTTTTCTCATAGATGATATATTTGGGATCTGATCTTAGACATTTTATCTGTATCCATGTGATATTGTAACCTTAGTTTCTTAGGTTTATGACATTGCCAAATGAGCTCAGGTCCATCTGGACCTATTTTTTAACTTTGTCAAAGAACAAAGTTTGTACATCATGAAATTCTCTAGTATTGCTTTCTGACCCTGAGTCATTATCTCTCTGAGGTACCTCGTGATACTTTTTGCCAGATTTATTTCTCTTACACTTATCAGATCTTCCCCTTGATTGGGATCGATTACTGCTACGACACACATTTGCAAAGTGATTTTTGCGACCACATTTCCTACATTCCTTACCAAATGCTGGACAGTTACCCTTTTTGTGGGTTTTTCTGCAATATTTACATTCACTAGGATTTTTATCTGACCTGGATTTTGACCCAAATCTACCCTTTTTTGTCAACTTAGATTTAGACCTATGACAGCGTCTTTGGTCATTCACCTTGTGTACCTCATCATATTTGTGGGACTGGATCCCCAATAATTTTATTTGCTTGATTAGAGATTCTATTTTTCGAGCTTCAAGGAGCGTTTTGTCAACAGTATCTGTGGAGGAAATCTCCCTCAATAACGTGTCCTGAATCACTTTGTTGGACAACCCAAATATGAACTGGTCCTTCAACATTAAATCAGTAGTATCATTGGGGTATTTACATTTCTGTAACACTATCCTTAACTCAGACAAAAATTGGTCCACAGATTTTTCCCTGTTTCATTGACCTATACTTAAACCTGCTAATGGTATCATTTGAGTCAGGTTTAAATCAAGCTTCTAATGCTCTAAAGACATTCTTCGGGTCTGATTTGTCAATTTCAAAAGATTTCAACATCATTTTTGCATCTCTCCCTAGCCAATTTATGACTAAACCACACTGTTCCTGTCAAATTTCCCATAAGGACCATCAAAGAGGTTTGCACATTCCTCTCTAAAATTCTGGAGCTCAGTAAGCTTATCTTTACTATTCCAGTCAAATTTTTGGCAATTGATCTGTAAAGATGCCGTTTTAGTTTGGAATAACAAAAATATTGAAATCAAACTAAGGACCGAAACACATGTGACAGTTGTAAGTTGTGAGAGCATTGAACCTCCTATTTTCACTAAAGATCTAAAATCTGCAAGTGCTATTCTTGAAAAGCTGACAATACCAATAGAAAATATCAAGTTTTCTTAACTATCTCTCAAAATCTGGGAATAATTTGATTAAAATTGAGACGATGTGCAGTGAGAACTTTTATAAACAAATCTGACCTAGTTTTGAATCCGGTTCTGGGTCACCAATTTAGTATGAAATACACCATTCAATGAAACATGCTTAAAAATATAGACTTAATTGAAAAATTCCACAAAAACTTGAGTATACAGAGGATGTACATACAAACTGTTTCCCAATTTGTGAAAATATTCCAACACACAGTTTTGTTGATATTAATTTTCAAAGTCAGACGAAAATTAGGTTAAATTTCACCTGCCACCATATTGGCATCTTTCTAAAAACTCTCCTCTTATGTGGTACAAATCCTCACTGCTCATTGGCTAATACAGTTGATGATGTCATAAAGTTGACCCAGTTCCATTTCAACTGGAATGCAGGAAGCCATCTTGGAATCTGGGAAAATCATAAAATTTACTCCAACTTTGTCTATTTTTCACCGGCTCCCTGGTGCACGTAAAAATAATCAAACTACACTAAAATGATCCTGAACTCCTTCACTACAAAGTTTAATCCACATTTTTGATCCTGCCAATCGTTAAATCCACTGAAAAAGCAGATTCCCACAGGTGGTTCTGTCGAGTTGAGACATTGATCCATGAAATTGCCAGTTTTCAAAAATCCATGAAAAATTCAAACCTGCACAAAATAATCTAAAACTTTATCTGAATGTGCACAATAATCCATATTTTATGTTGAAATAGTCTATTTCTTCAGAAGATCAGCAAACGTTTAAATACTGGACCCTCCCCAAGGGTAAAACGATTGACCTCCACTAGCATGAAATTTTTGTGATCTTTGCACTTCCAGGATGATTTCCAGTCTTTTCAGAAAATTATAGGTGTCAGCACCGGACACAACAGGGGGCGCCAACCTTGGGACACCTTAATTTTTACCCACTTTTTACGTAAATATTACCAAAGACTGAAGATAAAGAAAATTTGGGCTGTATTGGGAGGAGGGGCATGCACCTCTGGCGCCCAGTTCCCTGGATCCGCCAATGCAATGGACGTCCCCCTTCAATATAAACAATGTTTTGTTTTGTTTTGGTTTTTTTTTAAATTGCTCAGTTACTTTCCGTTACTATTAAATAGAACCAAAAAATGCAAAAAAGAATATTGTATTTTTTTTGTTTTTCTTCTACCGTGATGTAAGTTTCGTCATTCGATAGACACACGATGTTACTTTCAACGTAATGGCTTTCATTTGCGTTTGTTCTTTCAGGGAAAATCCTACAGAACAGATTATTGTCGACAAGCATAAGGCAATGTCAAGAAAGCAAACGCTTCAATCAGATATACGAAAGCCAGTTTACCCAAGGAAAAAACAAAATGCACAAAGGTAACCTTGTATTGGCTGTAATGATTTTTAGTCTATCACGCGAAGCGTTTTGCCAACCATAAGTTACATTTTTATTTGCAATTAGAATCTTGGTAAATCTGAAGGATACTACAACAAATCTAACCTGAGGACAAGTAGATTTTCAGCTTTACTTGCCGTGCTGCCCTCCGAAAGCTTATGTGAAAGACTGCTGTGAGCACCGTAAAATTCAGGGTTCCTACAGCTTCTGGAAATAAGGGAAAATTAGGAGATGTTTTTCCAGTCAGGGAAAAGTCAGGGAATTTTGAAATATTATGAACTAGCAGGGAAAAATCAGGGAAATGTTGTGATTTTATTGAATTATTATTTCTGAGATTCAGCAATTTTTACTAGTTTATCGACTTATTTCCTGAAAATTTTTGAGGCTTGCTGCGCTCAGCATAACATGTACAGCTCTTATTATTTTCACTACCAGCTTATGTCCATGTACATTTCAGTAACATAACACTGCAGGTAGTACATAGAAGGCCGCATTTAGATAAAGTATTTGTTATTTGTGTGTCTGGAAAAAGGCTTGAAAATACTGGAAAAGTCAGGGAATTTCATCGCGGGGAGAATGTAGGAACCCTGCTTACCCACCCTTTTTCTTAACACTTATACCCTGACCATCAACACACAGAAAAGTTAGAAATATAGGCAAAAACGTGATAGAATAAGGAAATGTGCCATTTTTACCTATTGACAAATTTAACATTTAGTAGATTGTATAATGGTGTATTGAGGTGAGCTGTAAATCAGGTTTGACTTTACCAAATTGACAGGCACCCTTTTTACTGCAAACAATTACATTTTATCAGTTGAAACTGTGCATGCCACAAGAGACATGTTAACACATAGTGAAGACCAATCCTCGATAATGCATAAAAATTCTTTCCAGAACAATGATCCGTCGAAAGTGATGACAGGCCCAGAAGAATCCTTACAAAGTCACTTACTCTGTTTCTTGGCTGAGAGAGCGAGAAAGGGGAATAAAATTGTTAGCGTACAAGAAGAAAACCGTGATCAACTATAAGAAATGTGTAAATTAGCAATAAATCAATAAATGCATTGTGGAAAATTTAATGATGTACTGGTGAATGGGAGTAATTTAGCGGAATAAAGTAGAAAGGACCTGTCTGTATTATCCAAGTAAGGCATTTTTATTTAATTGTTTGGATTAAATTTCCCGCCGCAATTTAAAATGGGATTTAAAAAAAACACAAACAAACAAAAAACCTCATTTGGCAACTGAAATTTGTTACACACAGCAAAATATGGTCGCCTCGGACACGATCCATTGAAAGTCGATTGAGCAAAATCAAATTTTCATTTATATTCACGAATAGTTTGGCGTTTTAATGGTAAAGTTCAATTTTTTTTCCCGATTGCCGCACTTTGAAAATCCTGGTAGTGCAATGTAATCCAAATGATTAAAAAACATAAGCCTAATGATCCAACATTTTATTAACCAAGTTAATTGATGTGTAGAACATAATCAAGAAGGGGAACTTTCAATAGACAGTTTATTCACGTGGCTTCTTTTAAATACAGTGCAAGTGTATATTTTAGGCTCGACATCGCTAACTCGTTTTATCGCTCAAATCAACGTTGCTTAACTCGTTTCATCCTTGGATCGAATTTTTTTATTCCAATTTGATAAGAAGGATTTTTTTCTTTTCAGTCAAACTTTCAGTCAAACTCTTTTCTTTTTAACAATCTCTGCAAATAAACACTTTACACGATCTCATCTTATTTGTTTCGTTTTCTTTATTGTCAAAATTTTACAAATAAATCCAATTTACTTCATCTTTGATAAATTTTTATGTGGAATAATTTTTATGCCTAGATAATGCCAATTTTATTATCTGTACTCTGAGCTTGTATGATTTAATGGCAATTTTAATTCCGCTGGCAATAAAACCCTTGCTAGTGCTCCGCTACTGCGCCAGCTACTAGCGCGGGTTGGGACTAATCGATTTTTGCATCTGGTAAGTCACGTGATGAAAAATGAAGAATTTTTGGGTGTCTGGTGACCGGCCATATTTATGTTAGAAATGATAACATTTACCAGGGAATCTAGTCTACTGGTCAACCCATGGGGTCTGCCATTTTGTTTGTATTCCTTTTTATAAAAATGATCTAATTGCCAAATAAATTACACAACATATTCTTAAATTTTATAAGATGGAATAGTTTGGTGTTTAGTTGAAAAAAATACCATAAATACTGGCTTCCAGCAAAAGGTCAAGGACACAGCTGTCAAATAATTTTAAGAGATAAATATTTACCCATCTACGGTAGTTCACTTTCTATTATCGCTCACTCCAGAAGGCTTAGGAAAATTATTGAAAATATCACAACAATTTGAGAGTATTAATTAACAAAATACTGTCAAAACTTGATGTAGTTATGAGATTGATGGTCTCTTGATACTTTAACACGGAAAAGGAAAGGTCATAATCCATCAGAAGTTGTTTCTATTTGTGTAACAAATTTGTGAGTACATCCTGATGATTATTCATAACACTTGAATCATCTAAAATGCATTTCAGGGATTTTTTTTCGGAGTTGGAATATATGCCCTTTACAAGATATAATTACTTCCAGTTTAACCAGATCTACACTTTTTTGGTAATGTAATCAAAATAACAAAATGTAATAACGCATTTCTTTTTCTTTGTTTTTGTGATAAATGAGGAAGAATTGGGTCTTCTACTTTTCAGAGTTCGCACCTTGAACCTGAAAGTTGCTTGTTAGCATGGCAAATTTCTGCAGCAACAATGGTTACAGCTTTCCAGCACCTTCCGTATCATCACCCATCTACACACAGTTTAATGGAACCAACATGGCCACCACAATGCACCAGCATCTTGTACATTTCACACCACCGACAATAAGGGACAATACTGCATTGCAGGTAGTGCAGTTTATTCTCCCGAGAATTTTCAGTGGGCTATTTATTGGATGTTTAATTAAGTATCCGGAGTTATATAATTCGTTTCACGTTTTCCTTGGCTCAACGTGAAAATCATAAAGGAATTAAAAGTTCTGTCAAACACATGCAATACTCTCTTCGAAGATGCCCACGTTCAGATGCTTTGGCGATTAGGTTTTGTATGCCATATTGTATAACACCGTTTTATGTAAACGCTGTGATCGGGTAGTACTGTATTGGTACAATTTTCATTATTCAATAGGCTGGTCCGTCAGAGCCGGTTTGTTCTGGTGCAAAATGGCAGCAGACAGGTCCACCTACCGGGGTACCATGGTCTTCAGCTCCGTCTAGTAACGTCAGTGTGACGCCGACGACAATGTGGCAGCATACAGTGCCGAGTACCATGCCTTGGGTGACCACACCTAGCATTCAAAACACTTATAATATGTACACATTTAACGGTCTTCCTACACCTGCTCAACAGGTTGTGAGCCCTCGGTAAGAAACTGCGCAATATTTTCTGCTTATTTATTTCTTTGTTAACGGAAGAGTTGAAGTATAACGTGTGCACAATTTATGCTTCGTTTTCTGTCCTCACTGATAAATAGTTTGTAAATAGTTTTATTGTTGTTGTCTTAAATTGTATTTTTCTACGTATTTGAGGACCTTTCGGTTATTTATTGTGATTTCTCTTTCAGTAAAAAAGAAACTCGACCTCCAACGGCGTGCCAAAGAAGGTGCAAGCGCAAATGTGAAACGTCTATGGAGTATGGGTAAATATATCAAAACGTACAGTTATTACATTGCTGCACTGGAGAACTTATATTAAGTTGTCATATTTTCTTAGATCCAAGGTTAGAAATAATGTATGAAAATTTAGGTACATGTAAGACTTTTATAGAAAGGTATTCCTTAAATGTAGGCAAGAACAACCCAAAGAAAAAGTATTTGTGAACGAAGAAAGGATGGCAGCTCGATTAGAACAGCTTCAAATCGACAACAATAATTTGGATTGGCATCCAAATTTGGAACAGGAGACTTGGTGCAGTCAGCAGCGACCAAGGCCAAAGTCACTTCAGGAAGTTGACGAAAGGTTGGCATTCGGTTAATTATTTAAAGTAGTCAGGCTGTTTCCGAATGAAGTGTAACAGAAGAAGCAATGTGAATATTCTTCATTCAGTCGTTACATGGTGCAATTTGTGAGAAATCTGTTGTAATTGCCAAAAAGCCAAAATGAAGGAACAGTGAAAATGTTGCATTTTTATCTAAGGTTAACTGCTGTGGAGGAGGAGGATGAGAGTGAACACAGTAGTAGTGAGTCGGAGAGTGATAACCTGCCGCGTCTAGAGATGTCCGAGTTACTCAAAGTTGGAATGAAAACCAAAGAGATTCTTCCAAAACTCATCATCGACGAAATGTATGTAGATTATTCATTTGATTATATTAGTTGTAAAAATAAGGACCAGAATATTTCTTCTTTCTTTAGTAGCATTGTAATCATTTAATTCCCAAAACATTTTTCCTTCAGGAATAAATCTACTATGCAGGTGGTACTATGGAAACCTCCAGAACGTTTTATAAAAGATGTTGTGAAGGACATTTCGGGCGAAAATGTAGACAAGGTACGTTCACCAAGTCAATTTTTTTTGCATTTAAATGAATAGTCCACGTTTTTTATGTTAAATTAATTTCACTTAAATGTTTATGTAATGCTTTCGATTTACAGATGGACATGGCGGAGATAGAAGTAACTAATCCCTCAGGTCATCAAGACATCACAGAACCTTTAGAGCCACCCCAGCCAGCACGGAGTGGGGGCTCTACACCTCTACCTGATCTCTTAATAGAAGCAGCACAAATAGCCAACAATAACAACACAGCTGCCACAAGTTCCAACCATGATCCTGATGTGTAAGTATACGTACACTTGTAATGTGGGAAAGGCTGACCGGATAACATTTAGTGATTGGAACCAAAATATTTGTAATAGAATAATAATATAGAAATTTGTCAATGCAAATACCAAACGTTCAAAATACTTGCATGTCAATCTTATATTCCTAATGACACACTATTTCAAGAAGTATCTCCTTTGAAACTCTTGTTTCCTTCCACTGCACTTTTTGACTCATAACAATTTCACAGATGTCTCTTTCAAAAATCAATACATTTTATGCATTCTTCCACTGCAGTTGGCACTTGATGACAAGCACACCCTTACCCGATGCCGATCTGGATTTCACATTTGACGATGATGACATGGATTTATGACAAGAAATCCATTCTCGAATCCAACGGACTCTTGCTAATCAGTGCAACAGTGGCAATAACTGCTAATGAAGGATGAAGTAAAACACAGAAAAGATTAGTGACACGTTTGCATTTTGTATAAGAGAGATTCCAAGCCCAACATGAGATCTGTTGCAACTGTGTAGTCAACTCATATATATACTGTGCAGTATTGGACAAAAGGATGCGGCTATTGCCTGCTGCACGTACTGTATGCTCTTTCTGAAATGGAAAGTGTGTTGCATCATTCAGAAATCCGAATTTCTTCGTGAGAAAGACCGCAAAGACATCTGTTGTGTGAAGTTATATTTCATATCCCGTGCACCTTTGAAAGGTGAATAGCAATATCGTTTTTCATGAACATTTGCAATTAACTAAATGTTAAACTGGTGGATGCAGTGCATTTACAGGTGAAAATCGATCCGGTAGCAATTAGTTTGTACTTATGTATCTCATGGTAATTTTTTTTTTTTCGGTAAGATTGTTTTTATTGTTTATGTTAAGTACTTTTATGTGTAGTTAAAAAGTAGACCGGTGTTCGTATGAACGTTTCAGTTTAGACTTTTTGTATGGTAACCATATTGCCGATGTTACCAGACCTGTAATAATGTCATAATGTACTTTTCAAGGCTAATGTATTGGTTCAATTTTGTCTTCACGTCTATGTACGAGTATGTAATAAGGATGGATGTACTTTGGTCAGAAAGTTGAGTGAACTATATATGCGATAAAGTGGTTACAACCTTTTCATTAAATTCTAATTTATAAACAAAAGATAACAATAAAAAGAGCGTAAACCATAATAGTTTGTTAAATGAGCTTTATTTCTCTTGATATATCCCACTCCAGCTAGAAATACATTGTACTGCAGTGCCCTCGAGAAAAATATGAACGAATAAATTTTATTTTCCAGTAGCCCGCACAAGTAATTTAAACAGTAACGAAACGGTTTCTTCCGGCCAAACATCCTTCGTTTTAACGTTCTACAAATGAACGCGTTTTTCAAATATTGTGGCCGGTAGTCTTTCATTTTACAAGTGGTGCCTTAGTAAGAAAATGATTGGTAATGAAAGTGGTTGATCAAATGGTTACTGACTCATTTGTTTTCATAAACCTTCATTCTTCAAAATACAGTAGTGGTACTATGAGGTTTTGGGACACTGATTATGCAAATCAGCTTTTAATATTACAATTTCTAAACAATAACGAAAATGCGAGTGTTTTTAAAACAATCAATGCAATGAACATGAGTGGGTAAGGTTAGACTCTTCACCTTCGAATAACATACATTCATCAAATCAAGCAATCTCAACAATATACATGTTCCTATTCAGATATACAAATGCATTCATAAATTTATACTGTAATAAACTTGTCTATGTACAATTCTTGGTCTGTTTAATATTATAACAAAACTTACATGGATAATGACTATAAATTGGAGCACCACCGTCACTACTACGATGAGAGGATATCAGCATCTCTCTCCTCTAGCATGGCTGTTTCGACCGATAATTTTCGTAGTATATTATAATCTGCAGGTGAAAAAATTACTGTTGAGTTTAGTACTTGATAGTCATTTTAATGTTACACGGTCACATTTATAATAATGAACACAGCAAACACAGCCGTATTTCGCAGTCTTATGTTCTGGCAACGGAAGATATATCTCTGATAGTAGCTTACATATGTAACAAAGCAAATACAAAAAATAACATATTCCGAAAGCCAGGTGGTGCCCCCAACAAGGCAAAACAAAGTGCTTTCTGTACTTTGTATCTACGATGAGCTGGACCTCTTTTTAATTATCAGCAATTCAATAATTAAGGCTTTGGCTAATGTAAAGTACAGTGGTAAATTAGCATAATTACAGTTTCTATACTTTTGTTCAATACGTACTGCTTTTTGCCTGGTGCAGTGGCTTGCCAATATAGGCCTTTATGGCTGGACAAAAAATCTCCAAATTTGTTCGTTTTGGTATGGGTTTGAAGAAAAAAAATACCCCACAAGAATTGTGAAAGTCAATGGAGCTCTTACACTACCGGTAATACTGAAAAATCATAATGAAGTTTTATCACTCACTGCAGCAATCATTGTCTCATATCGAACATTTTGGCATTCCATTCAAGTAAATCGTTCTCGGTCATAAAGCCACCACTGACACTGGAGCTAACTAAAGTTGCGACCACTGCAGATCGGCATCTAAACCGAACGTGTGGAAACTGAACAATATACAATTTTGTACATGATACTCGTTTGAGAAACGTTAGCGACTACGTATTGCTGCCTTTTGATATTTACAGCAAATTTGTTCATAGCAATATTTTATCTACAGTTTTGCCTCGATAAAAGAATAATTCATTGTATTACATTTTGGCTTATTTGTTGTCATTATATGCAGGCGTCAGTCACTGCCAAGTTGATATTTACAAACCTATCGACAATTAATGACATTAATAATTTATGTAAGCAAGATTTATCCTCGACCACAGTGTTTGCATCTAATGTGACTTCCAGACAACCACGACACGAAAGGTGAGTGGACTGTTCTACAACTGAGGAAGCCCCACTTACTTTTGTATTACGCTAAATATTATTGAGAGATACGTCTTCTTGCTATGTTTTTCATTACTGTTAAATAAAACGACACTTCTTCCCGCGCGAACAAGACGCGTGAAATATTCTCAACCGCGAGTTCTCCTAAAACAAGTGAACTCAAAGTTTACCAAAAACAAAAACATATTTACTGCACTATGACGCCACTTCTTAACAAACGTTAACTACCTATTGTAATGTTGACATGACACAATTTTTTTTTACCAATATCACTAAGAACAGGCCTTAAAAGCGAAACCTTATGGACAGCATCAGACTTGCATGAAATAGTTGGGACTGATATGTTGGCATATTTGTAGGAAACCTACAAAAAAAACCAAGTACAGTATTAGCTACAGAAGAAACGACAGTATTGCAGTGAAGATTCATGAGTACCCATTTTTACAAAGATATCTGCCGGCAAAAATATCATCTGGGGAAAGAGTGCACTTTTTTAAACGTAGAATAATAGATTAAACTATTTCGTGAATAAAATGTTCCAAGTAGTTATTTTCAGTATCAGAAAATTAATCAGGCTGTACAGTAATTACAATTCTGCAGCAAAGCCACATGTATTTAACCATTCTAACATGTGTAAAGTTTAATATGATATTTTGTTCAAGTACACACTTCTCATGTCGCAATTATCTGTTCATCACCGCAAGTAGTTCAACTTGGGATGAATTCAAGTATAATACTTTTGGGTACCAAACTGTGTTCGGACAACGATGTCAAGACAATGCACTTATTATTTAGTCCATATTTACAATTTTCTCCACAATCGCTGTGCCCGATTACTATTTATGAACCGGTTAATTCGGAATTAAGCACTCGTTTACATAAATTGCAGAATACAAAATGAACGTTAACATAATTATCATGTTTGCGTTTCCCCAGTATCCATTATACATGTATGATTTACGACCTAAAACAAAGCACCAGTGACAATACCTGTTTTCATCGTCAACTTAATGTTACATCCTGCAGGTCAGCTTTTCACATAACACTGAAAAATGGATGTACATATTTGAGATCTGTATATACTGAAATCAAGTTTAATTTCTAACTAATTTGGAAATGCGACCAAATGAACGAAAATCTACCTCTCTAAGAAACGTTGAAATAATTGCTTGAGTACCACAAAGCCTATGATTATTTTGAATTGTACGTAAGGCATTCTGCTTGTTATATTTCTAGTTTATTTACATAAATATTCATTTTCGTGGTAGTACCTTTACATAACTTGAGTAAAGGTAGGCGAATAACATTTATAACCCCAACTACCTTTATTGAAACAATATCACATAACAGATAAACAAAAACTTTGAAATTATCACATTCTTAGATATTAACAGAAATAATAATAACTATACAATATGGAGTTGTGTGGTGAGCATAAATTTATAACAGAACATTTATTTTGTTGGAAAATCCGACCAAAACTGCGAGAATTGTCTCTGTGTAGTTCCAGATTCCTTTCATCTTGGTAGGTAACCTAGAACTTGTTTTTTGTATTCTTCTTTCCTGTACAATTCCACTATCACGTTTATATAAAAAAGCATCCATTTTTTGTCATGTGACTTAGTTTGAAATTGTTTCAAGAATTAACACAAAACGACCAGACATACACTCTAATCTTTCGGCTGTCATCATAAGTATATATCTGGACAATCGTGCCAGTCCTGTCTGGCTTTGCAATCCCAGTATTCATCTGTGAACAAATGGATAGGGTTTCCTGTCTGTAGGTCTGTCTCCTTTTTGAACCAGCGGGCTTGATATGGCGGGTACTCACGGCCTATTGAATGAAAAATGCATCATTATACATTTGAGCTTTATATGAGCAAATTCAATTGTATTCAAAAAAGTATTTACAAAGTAGTCAGTAAACATGATTTCACATACCTTGAGCTGCTGCTTCTGCCATTTCACTTTCTCGCTTTCGCCTCACTGCTCTCTGTTTCTCTTCTAATTGAACTTTTACTTTGTTCGCTTCATCCCACAGACCTTCCTCCATCAATCTTTGGTCCGGCCTATTACGTGCGTCGGTCGGTGCAACACCATCTTCTTTCTCATTCAGTTGAACGGCAAATGTAGTAAAGTTGTAACATTTTTCCAATTCTGGGCTGTAATCATACAGAATATCAGGTACATAGCCTTAATTTATCTTTGTCCCATTGATCAAGAATAGCAACGTAAAAATAAGAGCCATTCTTAAACTTGCATCCACTTGCTTTGCGTAAATATTACAAACGGATTTTTCGTAGCATTCTCTGATGGTAAGTGACACATAATTGGTTGCTTGATTTACAGACCTGTTGAACAAAATGCTGCAAAAAAACTTACGGAGGATATCGCCTCTGCCACATGACTTTTTGCGGACCAGTCTCATACACCACCTTTCCTTTACTCGTTTCTACGGTATTTATGACTTTAGCACCTTCTATTTTATCGTCCCAAGTACCTTGCAGTACCCACCGTGCCACACCTTTGCTGTCTGTTATTATACCAGTCACCTGTTTATGGAGAAAAAATTATTATAAGATATTCTCGATTCATCAACAGTTAAATAGTATGTGCCGACTTTTAAGAACAATTGCCTTTTTTGCTGGCGATACAGTAGATATTTGCGAATGCAATAAATATATCTTTCGCAAGTTTAAAATTGTTACTTCGTTGCATCTAAACATTGTAATAATAAAAACGTTTGAAATTGTAATGAAAGTTACCTTTCTTGGCGTTTCTCTCGAAAAGTAGCTGTATGCATTGTATTTCAAATGACAATTGTCTCCATTTGCATTGTTAATGATATCCATCTCACCATGGTTGTCAACCCACAGTTTGCCGACGATGATGTTGTGTACAGTAGTAGCTACCTTCCTCCATGTGTAGTGATTACCCGTCTTGGGAAATAGTAAGTGAGCAATACCTGTGGTAATAAAGATACAACAATTTATTGGGTTAAATACAAGAAAGTCCACATCAAACGCATGACACAATGTGTACTGTGTAATATGGGACGTTTCTGAAACACTACATCCTCCTGTCTCTTTTATTTCATGTTTTAAAATAATTCTGAAAATAAAAAGCAAAATCATACGACTTACCTAGTGGAATAATTTGAAGATATTTTCCACGGAATTTGGATGACATTGTAAATTCCTGCCATGATTTCCAACCTGTTGCACCTTCTGCATGCATTGCAAGTGTGGGCGGATGATGACTCACCTGTTTAATGTGAATAAAATCGTGAGCATAACTTTATGTGTCCATGATAACATTCAGTTTGCAAAATACAATGCTCTATTTTCACACATATCTGCTTTAGCTTAAAGCTCAAGTAGAAGTTTAATAATACAAGTTCTATCATTTCTACCTGTTCAGCTATACATCTCCAACCGTAGTCATCCATTCTATCACATTCGTATGTTTCTCCCAATAACGGGTTGAACGGTTTACCATTACGTGTGGCTGTGTTAGCATAGGAAGACACTGTGAATGCTGCTACATACGCCAGCTGAAATGGAATGATGAGTACATACTTCCTGGTCGTACAAGATATGCACAAAAAATGCATGTCTAATTTTTTTTTAGATAGAGCTGACGATACCAGCCAATTACCTGTTCGCATGAGTCCTCACAGCGAGCAGCATTGTCGAGACATTCTGAGTATTCAAAATCTTCTGACAATCTCTGTAACATCGACAGAGGCTCACTGAAGTTAACCTAAAATAATTAAGAACGCCGGATGACATGTGAAACAAACACTGAAGATTCCTCAGACAAAATCACAACTTAATGGATACGTAGCTGATTAAACCAACTTACTGGCATTGGTATTTTCGTGAGTTCTTTTCCTATACAATTTTTCATAATGCTCCATAAATTCAGACTGTAGTTTGGCTTCTCAGGAATGCGTGTACGACGTTTGCGTTTGCTCTGCATTGGTACAACACTGTTGACATTCTGTTTTGTACTGTCTTGGCTAGCTGTTCTTCTGTGCTTTTCGGATTTCTTTAAAAAAATTAAATAATAAGAGTTTTGTTACATTTAGACTATTTTACACCGTGATATTTTCTTTGCTATTAATTATAGCCGATATAAAGTCTGTGTCCATCCGGTTGAAGCAGAATATTACACTATCATAAATGGCCTGGTGCAAAAACACTAATTATACTCACAGTTCCCTTTGATCGCTTTTCTTTGGGACCTTTGGGACTAATAACTCGAGCACTAGCTGTGGCGGAATTCTCTGAGTCTGAATCACTCGAGTCCCAGTTTTCAGCTGTCGGACTCTGTAGAGTTTGACTGAAACTATCTATACTTGCTCCACTACCCGTTCGCCTGAAATAACAAAATGGGACTAGGACATCTTTATCAATCTTTTAAACCAATGAGTTTAATATTTTTACACGCATCATGTCTGAAAGTCATACTTTCTGAGTCATGACCAGTGTTTCAACATTTTACACACAAATGCAAACGAAACATTACGTTTATTGAAAGAAATAAGTGTTGGTTAACTTACACGTGAGATTTTCCTTTGTCTTTGCTTGGTGGTAAAAATACTTTAAATTCTGTTGTTTGTTCCTCTATTGCATCGAAAAAGTCGTCTTCGTCGTCATCTGAAGGTCCTGAAATGATACAACGTTGTCCTGATAACTTATACCTGTATAATATCAATGTTCTATTAATATAATGATTTTAGCTGAACAGAAATATTGCAATTTGGCATATCTAACGAAATAGGAAGTCACATTTACGAACATACACTTTTACAAGGGAACATTTCCCCTTTGTACATGTTTTACTAGTATATTGTGTGTTATTCGCCCATTGAAAAATCCCCCAGAAAAGTTTGATAATCATTTAAAACATTTGATCTAGCATCGTTTGTGAAGGCCTTACTTTTATTCTCGTCATTTTCATCGACAATTATTTTTTCACACTTCAGATCCGTGATTACTTCATTATTTTCTTGGTTTTTTCCATTAAGGCCTGGATCAATAAATCCATTCTTTTTGTTCTTTTTACTTTTCTTCTTTTTCAACTTTTCAAACATGACTGCTTTAGATAATTACTGAACAGTTTCCTTCCTCAATGCTGATCACAAAGTAAAGTGCATGTGTATGTTGAATGACAATGTGCAATGATTCAATCGGACAAGTACAACTGAGATAAAAAGTTGACTTTGTTACCCTTTGGCACTGCGTCGTTCTATATTAACTTGTCGAATTTATTCCAATATGAGCACAAATCGTGTACTTTTCATCGTTCATCGAACGCGAGTCCTCAGCACACTTGAACTCTGATGTATTGTTTCATTATTATCAGGGGCATCTTCGAATGTTTGGTGTTCGATCAATTTGAGCTTTTAATTTGACTTCATGATGCTTGACCTGCAACTCTGTACACGCACCACAAGATTGAATACATTTTTAACAGTGATCACATGTCAATAACCGTGATTGACAACTTCAAGTGGAACTATACTTTATTTCGAATCAGTCTCTTAAGTAGATTATGTCAAGTACGGAAGAGAAAATCGATAAATTTGTCAATCACTACACCACAACATTCTGTTTAGTTTCATGACATTAAAACGTACATTGCCAAAATATTGACAACCTATCCAAGTAAACTCTTTGCTGAAGATCCTTAAATTCCACTCGATCCAGAAATGTACTTGAGTGACAGGTTTTGGTGGATTGTCAGCTTATAAATGTTGTAATCAGTTTTAAAGAACGGGTCAATAGTTAACCGGATATCATAATGATGCAATAAAACATTACATACACACAAACGGTGTACTACAGCAAAAGAATGACATACATGTACGGTATCTGTTCAAATGTCGTACACGTAAACACAATTTTTGTTAATTTATACTCTTCTCACCACCTGTAGCTATTAGGTGATGTCATCAGGAAATAGTGTGATCATTGAACAGAAACATTTTTGTTTATCACATAGCCTATGGTGTGTGAATATTCATTAAAAATATGTGTGCCGCTGAATGTATCTTAATTTCCACAAAACTAGTCAGTTCAGGATATCTTTGCCAATGAATGAAAATATTCCATGAGTGAAAAACAACAGGAACAGAATCATATTCTGGCTAAAATTTCATCCTCAATTACGAGTATATCCAAAAAGAATTAGTGGAATCATGGGAAAGTTTAAATTCTTCATTTCAGCTACTTCAGCTTATTGTTTGTAGTTCAATATTGTTCTTGTTCCTAAACGGCATAAGAGATCTCAAAATTGATTAAAGCATCAACAAACTAACAGTGGAACTTCCACTGGGTGTACCTTTTGCACGACCATCAGACTTTAGATGTAACACATTAAATTACACCGAAAAGAACCCTCCTTTGCAGGACCACCACCATATTGACGACCACTTTTCTTCCCAGAATTGGGTGGTCGCGCAACGGAAGGTTGCGCCCAAAGCTCCGTTACGAAACACTTTGCAAGTTAATGTGAATAAACAACGAAATCTTTCAGTAACGAAATCTTTCAGTAACACAATCCCACTTTGAACAAAAAATTAAACAATAAACTCATTAACTTGAACTCAATCTGCACATTATTTCGAAACCTCCGAATGTAAAAAGTGTTCCTCTGCTGCTGCCTGACGCTGACTCTAAACATTATGAATGTTCATCAACGTGGAATTACGACTTTTCTGCAATAATTCCTTGAGATTTTTATGCGATCATGACAATAACTACGGCGACCTTGACACTTACCTTTGACTTTGTCCGTGTCTGATATGTGCGTGTTGACTGAGGCGAGTTTTCGTCGTGCTTGTTTCTCTAGCGACGAGTGTTGTTTGGCGAGCTGTTCGACCATCTCCTCGAGCCGCAGTCTCTGATCGTGCTCATGCTGAAGCATCTTCTGCCATCGCTTCCCCTGAGACTGTGCGAGGTCCAGGTAGTCTGCACACGCCTGCAAACAGACATTCCGTCAATTTGTTTAATACATGTATGTTTTAATAGTCTTTGAGGAGTGCCAAATTTGAACCGTATCAATCTGGATCATAAGAACATTATTTATTCCACCATTGAACTATCCGTTTACATCAACCGCTCTAAACCAGTCTGATTTGGCATCCTTGCGATGTTTTTTCAGGTCAATGAAATTTTTATTGTCATAATATCTGTAACAGCTTAAAAATCACTATCCGAATTGGATGGTCGTGGATGCTTGACCAAAGTAGCATCTTTCCGATAAATTTCCAAGATTTGCACGCTTCAAGTTTTGTAGTGTAGTCAGTTGAAATATGAACAGTTTACACCAGTAAAACCACAACAATGCCTTGTGTAAATGAATACTGAAAAAAAGATTGAATGGTACAATGATTATAATCCTAAAGAACTTCAACAATACGCATTGACAAACTTCATTGACTTGTATCCTTCCGTACTTTCTCCAGCAGTTGATTCTTTGACTTTGAATGAGCAAGAGGATCTGTTCTTTGCCGAATGAAAAGTCGTGCGTGTACGTGCACTGATAAAGAAATGATAAAATGCCAGCATCATTTCAGATATCTTCGTAGATGAAAGGCTGAGAGTATGTGTATGCATCTGCATGAACAATTTGAACCACTGGTTAGGTCTTTAAGTGATCAGCAGTAAGAAGGAAAGCCCACAGTTACTTATTGAAGGTTGTGAATGGGCAGAACTTTTATGATCAATTTACAATGTAAAAATATCAATTTCAGCAAGACACAGACGACGAGCTCTTCATGACAAATGTTTGAGTCAAACTGCGACAACTTCCCGGTCGCAAAACTATCGAACTGACAGGGACAAATATCGAGGAAGTAATGTATTTTCATCGATTTACATTATCACATTGAACTTAAATTAATTCGAAATTAAAAACCACAAACAAATACTTGATATGAGAATTGGATGGTATAAACAAATACTATTATTTAATTACATCGATCATAGTGTACAACATCTGTACTTACTTCAGCGAATTGGCATAAGCTTCAGTATGTTCCAACGGTCACAGGGGTTAAATGACTCCATACAATACATGATAATGAAGTGCATTTTGCAAATGGTTATTATTATTTAGTTATTTCTGTCAGTCAGTTGTGAATAATTAGATCACATAAAGAATGTTGGTCCAGACTTGCATAAAACGATGTTAATTAAGACTGTAGGTTTATGAGATCTTAGCTCATTCTCATACAATTGATATGTGCTAACGTTTATTTTACCGATGTAAGGCTTATTTTTTTAATCATTTGGATTACATTGCATGGCCAGGATTTTCAAAATGCGGTGATCGCAAAAAAAGATAATTAAAAATTGAACTTTGCCCTAAAAAGCCAAACTATTCAGAAATGTAAATAAAATTTTGATTTTGCTCGATCGTCTTTCAATGAATTGTATCCGAGGTGACCTCTTGTTTCTTGTCGTTTCAAAACTTACTAGTGTTTAACAACGATATCAACACTGTTACTGGGTCCAAAGAAGTCTCTGAATATATGTGCCAATCACCAGATTGCTGCCATCAAGCTGAATAAGTATCCGTTTACTAAATTACTGATGCCACTTTATGGGAACATCACTTCTCACAAGTAAGAAGAACTTAAGAGGATTGTTCAACACTCATGCGACCTACTTAGCGATGTTCCTGTGAACGTTTGTACCAAGAAACCTTCGTGGTCACGACGTAATAACGGCTTCTTGAAAATGTATTTAAAAATATGAATGATAAGGAAATCGGTTTCCAATTCACGATACAGACTGATTTTTTGATCAATCCTTCACAGACTTACTTCTGCCGACATTTGCAATGATACCAAGGGTAATGTGCTTCTGGGCTTGAGTTTCTACATCCTGTCGTTTTCAATATCGGAAACGAAAATCCAGACATACAATGTAGTCGTGAGTATAGGAAAATAAATTTATGGTACACTAAGAGGTCAAGGTCTCTTATCGAAAAGTCAATAAACTACTCAAACAGTCATTCTTGTGAGTATTCACAAGACAACTCACGAGTTATCATGGTGTTGGTTAAGTCTGGCATGAATCACGGAAACATGACTAAATGGTACAGTGGCAAAATGTGGAAAAGCATTGACTACTACCTTCACAGTAAAACATAGATTTATCACTATTTCTTACGTGTCATGTCTATGACGTACATACTAAGGCCTTGTTTTAGGACTTCAGTTATGATACAAAGGTGTAGGCATTGAATGACACTGAGCGGATAGGAAAGGTGTTTTTAATGGGGAGGTATGACCTCCATGGTCCTCTGCTGCATTTCCTACGTCATACTATTATTTTCCAACGATGTAAGTTACACTATTCTGCTGACCGTCCTTTGCCTGTTTTCCAAACTCTTCATTGGAAAAGAATCCATTATAAGCACAAAGAAAACGCGCTGTACATTTGGATTACCAGAAAGAAAACAAAAGGACAGGAATGTCATGTGTACCTTTTTGCACTTTCCTAGACACTATTTACTGCTGACTAGTGAGTACTAAGTATCCGTGTACTCGTTGATCAAATATAGCATCAGTGCCGTGAACGATGTTCTTTCCTGACATGGCCCACAGTGCACACATTGCAGTGTTGTAATATTCAAATAAGACTCCAACGCTCATAAACAGTGTAATTAATCCATATCTTTATTACAAATTCGCCGTACGTTTACTCCATTTAGATCGGCTTGGTAGAACGACTTTAGGTGGCAGCACACACGCACAACATCTCCCTTCTTTAATTTAAGATTTATAAGTCGCTTATAAATTTATAAGTAAATGTAAGTAAGGACCAAAAGTTCACGGATTTCAACCAGACTACTTTTAAACAAAGGTT
>JBCAUI010497613.1:0-13494 GCA_038406195.1 Haplosyllis anthogorgicola | reverse complement strand
TTTTCTAATTAAATCAATTTAATTTAACAATAAAGTACACAAAATAGTTCTGAGTGAGAAGGCTTTTACCCTGATCATACTTTTTCATTGGTCAATTGACCAGTAATACCCCTTGCACAAGTCAAGGTGACAGGTATGATTAATGAGTCTAACAGGTAGGCACCTCTATCCAGTTTAAGTGGATAGATAATTAGCCAATTATTGACCACTTCTTGGGGCAATAGGGAGGTTTAGCTGCCCGTTACCCTTGAAATCTTTTACATAAATTCGACGAAACGGCAAATTACATACAACAATACAGTGTAATGCTTACCAAGCAGATGATCAGAAATGACTCTAAGGATCAACTACGTAAATACAGAAGTTACAGATCCACCCTGGCTTTAAAACACATGGGTACTACAAGTCCGAACAAAAGGGTATCAGTAGCCCCTAAAAATTGGTAAAATAAAAAGAACTTAAAAAGAGTCTGAAAAAATTCCTATTTTATCTTTCCATTCTTTTTTATTACAGTCACTGTCCATAGACCTGCCTGTTGCTGGTCCGACGTCAGAAATTATGTCAACTAACAGAGCCCAAGATCTTGGAACTGGGGTGAGTTGTGAACTTCAGTCAGCATCTCCTGAAATTATGATCATTTTCTGTTCACACGAAAAAGCACAGTGTGCTCTTTACGCGAGTCATCCGTGTTCGAGTTAATCGAGGTGCACTGTAAAGTCGTAAGTTTGGACATATTTATCAAAACAAATGAAAAGCAAGATAATCTATCTTCCCTAAAATGGACTACAGAAATACACCCAGATGTAGTACGTGTCCCGACTTTGGAAAAAAATCCAGATCCACTACTCTAATGCATTTAGAATTCTCCAGAATAAGATATACGTAATTATGGTGCAGCACTGTAACATAACCGTTTGAATTCATCTATCTAATAAATGATAATTGTTTGTAGATGTCGGAACCTTTAACAGATGAAGACATCAGCAACGTAGTAGATACTATTACTGTCAAAGATCTGAAGACAACAGCAGTGAGGTGCTTGGGACTTTCTGAAGTTAAACTTGATGAAATTACAGTCGAAAACCCAAGGGATATGTCGGCATGTAAAAGAAGTATTCTCAACGCATGGAGAAATCAACACAAATCCAACAACAGACACGTACGACTTTTCTGTATCAACTAGTAAACTGTTTTGCATTTGTGTTCTATTCTTTTAACAGTACACGGAATTCGTATCAGAAGTTTAACAAAAGCACATTAAAAGCACAACGTGAAATTCTTTCGTTCTCTCCTTAGTTTCCAAAATGATACGATTACTGTGTACTGATTTTGCGCAATACAGCCTTTCTCCTTTAACTTGACAATATTTACTTTGTACAGAAGCTGTTGATGATCCTGTCCGAAGCTGGTGTCGCTATCCCTGCGAAGCTAAAGAGCATATTGGGAACGAAGACTGACCATAGTTGAAAAAGTAATTATATCCGGAAATGGTAAACAACATCAAGAGTCTTGTCAAGATTTAACACATTAGCTTTATCATGTCCAAAATCGCAAACGGTGGGTTACCAGTTGCCCCAAAAAATGGACCAAATAGGTCCCCCTCAGAAATTAAAATAGAAACCAATACATAGTGTGCGTCTTTGTTGTGATGTTAAATGCCCTGCATACATTGTAAATCAAAGAACAATAAAAAAACAATCTGTCATGATGTTAGCCTCGCGGTACATTTTAATGTAAGTTTGGACTAAATTTAAAAATGTTCCTTATGTATTTGAGACCTGGAATATGAGGAGTGATCACTGTTTTCTCACGCCTAGTATCCACATTAATCGCACAATTGGAATTGTTCACAAATGATCTCAAATCCAGATGATGAAATTTCCGCCCATAGATCGTCATTCCGAAGCAGTGTTTGCTTTATTGTTTCATTAAAAGACACGTAACTAGTCTTTAGACTTTGGACGGTGCTTTATTCAAGTAAGGGTAAAAGCACTTGTTGTCTCTAAGAAGGTACAACTTGAACTGTTTATGGCGGTTGAAACAATGCTACACGTAAATCTAATTACTAATAGGATAGTCTCTAGTCTAGCATGGAATTCTATTGTGACAAACAGGACCTATTTATTGTCTTCTTCAAACAGACTGTGATAACGTGGAAAAAGAATTATAATAATGTTTTCTTAATATAATATCATCAGCTGTGGTACAATTTGCATTTAATGATTTTATATGCTCATTTGAGTATAGCAAGCTTCTTTAATTCTCCATTTTTTGTCTTTACTTTGTATGATTTTATTTAAAAATTGTAATAAAATAAAATACAAAAATTATCGTAAGTGTGCCAACAGTCCTGACATATTCAAGTGTATTTAACTCGTAAATCTGAAGTGAGTAATATCACATGTGTATACCCCTCTCGAGATCACCGCACGCAAGCAAGAGTGCAGGCGAGAGATCCATCCTGGCTTTAATACCCATGGGGAAGGTCACACGAAGTCCAAAACAGGGGTAATCAGTGGCCCCACAAATGGACACTGGTCCAACAAAAGATAAGAATAAATAAATAAATAAATATTTTCAATTTCAAATATGTCAAACTGTTCCCGCTACAAAACGACGTGCACCAAGAGTGGAAATTCCAGTCAACATCTTCACGCTCTGTTTGTCCTTCACCTTGTTGATACTTCGTGTGTTCAAAATGTTCGTGGCTGCCAGAAGGCACTGTGGGGATAATTTTCACCCAAATTAAAGTAAGTTTACGCGATTCTAGTGAAAATTACCTTGCTATTTTTTGGTGAACATTTCGTGGATAACTGTGTCAAGGTATAGTACTTGTGTGTGATATTTGTTACATGTACATCACTGTGTCCCAAGTCTTCCTGGTAATACCAACTTTCGGAATGTCGAAGTCCCTGAACTTTTTGTGTCAAAAAGGAGATAAAAAATGTTAATGCTGTAATTGAAATCATCCACAACTGAAATACTAGCTGTATGTTGTATGTACGCATGCACACAAAATATGGGAAACAATATTGGGATGTCAAACAATTGGGTCGGAGGGGAAGGGAAAACAAAACAAAAAAAAAACAAAAACAAATTTAGCAATAATACAACATTAAGTGACATTTAATTGAATTAAACATTTCCATATTAGCATACATAATTTAGTCTAGATCAGTCTTGACATGTATTAGTTTTGGCACAGTGATGTGAAATCAGTAATGATCATGGTTTATTTTTTTAATATTTTTAATATTAATATCTTTAATATTTTTTTAATATTTTAATATTTTTAATATTTTAAATATTTATTTTTTTAATATTTTTATTTATTTGTTTGCTTTATTTTGTTTGGGTACAGAACATGGCATTACGATTGCTAGAGAAGAAGACCAGAACGAAAAATAAATCTAAAAACCAGGTTTGTATTTCTTCTTTTTAACCATTTTATAGCATCACGCTACTCAAAGCGTTTTTTTATATTTGTAATCTTTTTATCACTGTTGAATTGTTTATTTTTGAGATTAGACTTGACCAAAAATGGGTATTAAACTCATTGTTGATTTTTTATATTTTGATATGGAGCCAAGTTTCAGGAGCTGAATAGCACAACTGACTATCTTGTAATAAAGTTAATAAATTAATTAAGTTCTGTAATTTATCTATTCATAATTTAATATGATATTTAGTTTAAACTTGATAAAGTTTTAGAGTTAACGTTAACGTAATGTTAAAGTTATAATTAATTTACTCTTAATATACCGCTGATCTAATACATGATGTTTAAAACTGCTATTTACAATTTCCCAGAAGGAACCCACCTGAGAACTCCTCCAACCTTGAGCTATCACTCAAGTAAGCCATCACCTCGTGGTGATGCTATCATGCGTCCTATAGGGCTGGTACCAACTTTACACCTTTTACACGTTTCTACTGACAGCACTGGGAGTCGAACTGGGATCGCTTGCTTCCAATCGGTTCATGGTTGCCATTTGGCCTCCACAACTCACTTCTAAAACTGAATGTAAATAATTGTATCACCTCGTGTTTCTCCGGTCTTGGACTTCCCGGGTCTTTGTGGAAAACCCCATCAGAATACAAAATACACAGTGGATGTAAGACCCGTAAGGTACTGCCCCCACCAATTTATTGGATACCGATGAACTTATGTCCATTAGCTTACTATCGAAGTGTGTGATAATATGATGGACTTCCACTTTGCGATAGTAAGTATTACTAGGTTCCTACAATTTGAATTCCAATGCCTGCAGTGCTATTTTAATAAAAAAGTTTCTTGATATTGCAGATACAGGACAACCTAAAGGTAAACCATGAATGGACATGCAATACAGGAATATATCATCATTATGCAGAAAATCGCTCGTGTGTAATATCAACGGGGGAGATAGTGATCTGGGGACGCCGGAGTGACCTGGCGGAAGGAGTAGTGAATGACCCGGATGGATACAAGTTCCATGTCCACAGCAGTGACGGAAGGTCCACAAGACGAACAATAAACGCCCTGTGTGAACATGAATACGGCATTAACATACTGCCCCTTCATATTTCTGGAAGAGAATATATTTCTGTTTCCTGTTGGAGATGTGGCAAGATTCACCTGATAGATTTATCTGATAAAAGTACGTCTCTGGCGTACACTGGCGATGTCGGTCCCATGTGTACTGACGGCAATGGGACTCTGTACACTGCCACGCGCGGTGTGGTATCGATTCTGAATTGTACTTCTAAAACCTTTACCCTGAAACGCAGACTTCCAGAAAATGAAATCAAGAATCCAAGTCACATCGCCTATATTCCCTCTCAACAACTGATTGTGCTTATTTCACAGCGGGACATTAAGACCATTGCAGTGAGTAGCAAGGATGGTCAAATCGAGTGGAACATGTCACCGAGTCGAAAACATAGACAGAGGTGTCACCCGAGAGGCTTGACCTACATAGCAGAACGTGACCTACTTCTTGTCGGAGATGCAAACAAAAACAATCGCATCATGATTGTTGCCGGCAGAACAGGTCAAGTGGTGCAAACTATTTACATGGAGGGTGTTGAGAGGATCAGTGACCTTCACGTCAGAGGTCACCACCTGAAAGTGATGTTTTACGTCTCTGCTCACGTGGAGATGTCGGTCTACTCGGTCAGTTTGCCTTTTTAAAATTTTTTTGTAAATTTTGTTGTCAATCTCCCAAGTCTCTTGTCTGGGACCAGGTCACAACTATTTGGTGGGGTCACTGGTACCCCTATTATGGACCTGGGAATATTCTGTCGATTTGTTTAAAGTCTTTATTTGTGGGAAAGTCCTGAGAAAAATTGTTCTCAAAGTGAAGTTGATTATTATACTTGACATTTTCAGATGTCATACATTCTTTCTGACGTGGTTTGCAACGATAAATCTGAAGAACATCAAGTGGTGAGTTTTGTTAAACGTAAGATCGCTGAAAGACAACGGGTTTGTCCTAATTGTGTTTGGTTGATGACAAATAAGCTTTTGACATTTTTATTAATATGTCAATTATTTAAATGTCACGCTATGCTATTGATGTACATCAAACGCATCATGCAACTGTATTTTCTGCAGAACTGACACCAAATGTGTGATTGTTTTCCATTTTAGTGTCAATTGAAACTTTCTCTAAACCGGGTAAGTTCAAGTGATGTTCATCTTCGGTTCCGGACCGGAAGTTGCTGTATTCTGCCGTCAGGAGACGTTCTCATCTTCGGCGTCAACACGCCATGGAGCACCGCCAGCTTCTTCTGTTTGAAGAAGAGCAAATCCTCCCTTCGTATCGCCAACAAACGCCTCTGTGACCACAATCACGGTATTAATCTGTTGTTACTGACGATCAGGAACAGTCTGTATGTCGCAGTTTCGTGTGAAGATTGCAGTCTAATCTTCTTGATGGTTCCCTGCGTCAATGAGCAGCCAATTGTGGCTTACGAGGGAAGTGTGGGTCCAATGTGCCTTGGTCCACGCGGAACTTTATTCGTGTTATCACGGGACGAAGATGGAAGCACGCTGACAGAGTTAGATTGCACCGAAACCACATTTACTGTCAAGAACAAATTACCGTGGTTCTTCAGTATGCAGCTAGACCAGTTGTGCTACATTGAGAGACAAGATACCATAGCGTTCTTCTCAAGCGATGAGAAGAGAATCTTTGCCATATCGAGCACAGGAAGAGTAGTGTGGAACGTACCAGGACGAGTGAAGGATGAACTCGGTGTACCATCGCGCTTGGTGTACCTTTCAGAACGAGATCTTCTGTTCGCTGCAGCTGAGCACAAAAACAAGATAATGGGTAAGTGTAAAGTTCATTTATCCACACATCCCTGACGTAAAGAGCATCTAAATACGTCAGAAGACTCAGTTTTTTAATTTCACAATGTCTTAAAATACCTGCTGTTTGTTTAGACAGTATACTGCTATTTTTAATGTTAATCGTCACCGAGTGTCAGAGATGTCATTAAGTTCCAACCATCAACTATATGGTCGACAACTTTGGTGACTTTGGTCAGCAACATTTTTAAAAGGGAAAGGAAAGGTAAACTGGAAAAAAAAATTGTCATGTATTCTTTTGAATTTGAAGCCTAAAAAGTGGGAGAATGCATTTTAGAGCATCCGAAACCCTTCTGCTTCTTGGCCCTATGGTGGTCCCCAGATGCTTTGCCATGATGCTTAACAAACTATGTGTGCTTGTGATCGGCAACTCCTAAAGCTAATGACATCTCTGATACAATGGTTAGCCCTTGTGCCCAATTACATGGGTGGTTCGAGTTATCCAAAGTCTGAACCAGAGGAAACAAAATGAATACTGGTCTCCCAGACGAGACTGTTATTCTATGTGTTTATAGTTTTAGATGGCGGCACTGGACAATGGGTAGAAACGTTGCACGTGGAGTCACGTGGACGTGGTGTACATGACATGCTATTTGTGGATGATCAGCTGCTTCTCTGGAACCGAGCTTCAAATCAGAGCTCCAGACTAACTTACTTCCAGGTAGTAATTTACTTTCATTTAATTTTTAAATTCATACAATATTTCTTAGCTTTCGACTGTTTCCCTATTTTTAGTTTTCAAAGAGAGCTGACATCCTGAAATTCCTATCAGTTTTGGAACAATAGCACATCAAAAACACGGCATGAAATTATTTAGTTTCCTCTTTTGTACTGTACTTTTCAAAATTAATAGAAATTTAATGATTTGATTATAATTGCATTTTAGGACTTCATGGAATATTTGCCTGTTTAATTGGTTCAAATTGAAGAACAAATCATGATTATTTAAAATTTCATACTGATTTTAAGACTTACGCTTAATTGGTCAATTGGCTCAGAAAACAAGGTTATCCTCTGCTGGATCCTCAGCCGCATGATTTCAAAATTGTGCAAATCTTGTGAGAGTCTTTTGAAAGATATTATTTGATATTATTTTGTAGCTTGACGTCATAACTACAGGTACGAACATTTCATTTTTTCTGTCCTCTTCAGAACCTTGGGATAATGGATTTTTACACTGTGCTTTTATGCGCATTCATACCATTGCGTGGAATTATTTTGTTCTCAAACACTCCTAAATTAATGGCAACGTCAGAAACTGGTGATCTCTTTTGTCCCCATATTAAAGCAATTTTACGGCTATTGGATGGTGCAGGATGCGTGAAAAAAACTCAAACAGAAAATGAACGCTCAGAAAAATAATGCAACACTTGCCCTGTTTAATACATTTGGCAAATTTCTTTTCTTTCAAAGTAAACATTAACTTACAGAATGTAGCAGAATTGATCACTAAATTAACAGTAAGTGTGCATGGAGTGCGCGAAGAATGTCAAGCACATAAGACAATAAGAAACCGAGTCCTTGCAACCTGGTCATGCTTTCTTTTTAAATAGTTTGAATCAAAACAGATCACCCAGCAATTCGAATCTTTAAACTGACAGAAGTAGTCACCACACACATTACACACTCAATGCTAAAGCCTCGTGCATAATATAGTGTAATGTCTCGTTTTCGGTGATTAACTATAACGTAATGACTTTTCAGGTGTAATTAATTTAACTTTCCTTCAGATGTTCTTGATGCGGCATATAGAGAAGCTTGTGCCCATGGGTACACCGAAGTTTTCAGAGCTTGCATTGTTCTAGTGGGTTACCAGGACGCAGGCAAGACAAGTTTAGGAAATCGGCTCCTGGGGAAGGACTTTGAGGATGTTGTGGAAAGCACAGAGGGGATCGTCACACATCATGTCGAGTCATATTTTGACCATCAAGGATTAAAAGGCGGAAACTGGGAGGAAACCAAGGTATCCCCAGACAAGATTCTGAAGGTTTTCAACGACTTTGTTTTGTCTCACACTCAATCTAGATCTCAGATAGAAACACCTCAAATGGGAAAAGTAGAACATATTACAGAAAAAGATTTGGAAGAAGCACTGGAAATAGTCACAATTGAAGCTACAGATGCAGATAATGAGAAAGAAGTTCCTTGGGATGACCAAAGGTCAACCGAAGTAAGCACTGAAGCTTCAATGATCGTTGAAGTTGTCCATGACAGGGCTGTAGAATGTGGCGACTATTCGTCACAAATGAACCAGAAAACTTTAATTGAGGAAGAATCAGCTGAACCAGAGGAAATGGCCCAGGTGAGTGATCATACTGAGGACATGGAAAGAACTCAACAAGTCAACTCAAAATTAGCGGAATTCCCAGGAATGACTGACTACAGCGTGCAAAATGACAACGAAAAATACATCAGGTCAAAAGAAGCGAGGCAGATTAAAACAAACGAGTTAGAAAAGACAAATGATCTCAGACATGAAGCAGCTATTTCCAGATCAGAGCAGTCTCAACACTTCACTCCAGAACAAATTCAGTCAATGAGCAGGAAAACAATGGAACAATTATTGTTCCTCAAGAAAACTGCATCGCAACCTTCCAAGCCTGATGTAACATACTCTGTAAACCTGTGGGACAGTGGAGGTCAAGATGAGTTCTTTGTTACCCATCACCTGCTGATAGATGTAGAACCAACTACATTAATAGTGATGGACATCAGCAAAGATCTTAGACGGCCACTGGGAACAACTATGAAAGAGAGCAGAAAAATTGGAATCCCAGGGACACCATTAGAGTATCTGTGTTATTGGCTAAATGTCATACACATCAAAGCTACAGAAAAAGAAATTGAACCAAATATTGCTTTGGTGTTCACTCACAAAGATATGATCCAAGCACAACATGTTGGTCAGTATGTCAACAACTACATAAATGATACTCTAGAAGCCATTGAGAAGCAACATCATTCAATACACATCTCGAGGAAGAACATATTTGTGGTGGATAATAAAAATGGAGATCAAAATGACTTTAACGAGCTTCGAAATCAGCTGTTCAAGATGTTGACCCAACAAAAAAGCTGGGGTGTACAAAGGCCTGTCAGATGGCTGAAACTGGAAGCAGACATCCTGGAGAAGGCCCACGAAGAGAGCAAGAAGTATTTGCAACTGTCTGATGTTAAATCATTAGCTGCAGAGTATGGTATGAGTGAAATTGAAGTTAAGTCATTCCTACAGTTCCATCACTCCATGGGAGACTTCGTCCATTATCCTGAGGCTTCACTGAGAAATGTAGTCATCACTGATCCACAATGGTTGGTTGGTTCATTTAAAGACATAATTACAACCAGTACATTCTTGGAGAAGAGAACGTTGCAAGCAG
The DNA here is from genome assembly GCA_038406195.1 of Haplosyllis anthogorgicola. Lineage (NCBI taxonomy): Eukaryota > Metazoa > Annelida > Polychaeta > Phyllodocida > Syllidae > Haplosyllis > Haplosyllis anthogorgicola. The sequence goes on along the minus strand of JBCAUI010497613.1, from coordinate 3,762 downwards.
AATTACTAGATCTGTTGAAGCAAGGAATTATCTCAAAATCTACATTACACCTTCTCTGGAAAAGCACGGATGTCGAATTCCTGACAGCACTGATGGTGAAGTTCCACTTGATGTTGCCTATTCACACTCCAGGTTCAAGCGAGAAGACTTTTCTCATTCCATCCATGCTTCCCCAGTCACAGTCAGACATGTATGCTAAAGCACCATTTGACAAAATGGAAATGATTTACAATTCATCCCACGAGATGCCAAATTCCCAGTACTTGCCAATCGGAACTTTCCACAGATTACTCTCCAGATGTGCAAACAGAAACCAATGGAAGCTGTGCAGAGATGATCATCTGTCATACACAGATGTTTCATTTGAACTTAAGAAGGATGTAAGACTGGCTCTGACACAATTAGGGAAGAAAATCAGAATAAGTGTGTGGTGTGATCAGTCCTTATTTACATCTGATTTGAAAGACTTTCTGCCAAGAGTAAGACAGGCCTGTGCATCATCACTTATGAAGTTCGGAGTTACTCAAAACAAGGACTTCCTCATACTGTGTCCACACTCAGAAACTGTAGATGGATGTCTGGTCAAAGTAACAAGTGATCAGGAGGGAAACGATGCGTTCAAACCCCAACGAGAAATGTGCCACATGCATAAAGAAGATCCGTCAAAGGGGGACTTCACATGGCTCAAACCAAGCTGTGTTAAGTCATCCCTGGTTATGCTATGTCAAGGTAGAACTTCAATTAAATTTAACCATCTTGTAAGATACACTGTGCTACGTCATTTTTAGTTTGATATTCGAATTAACAAATAAATGTTGTGAAATATGTAATACACTACTGAAGTGCATTTTACCCTTATAAATTTTACTGCATCATTTCAGAAATTGTAGATGAGAACTTCCTTCTGGAGAAAGAACATGACTACATTAGCAAGTGTCCAGCTACAATGAGTAAGAAATGGCGGAAGTACAACATCACTGCAACACATGGTGAATCTAGAAGACTACAGGGTGAAGGATCTGATGTAGAACTGCACATTCCAGAAGGTTCTGATGGGGTTTACATGACCAGAGTTCATACTGACCTCTCCAAATTCCCAGACGTGATCCCTGATGATGAATGTGTAATTAGCCCTTTGGTTGAGGTTGAAAACATCTCATTTGCAGAACAGACGAAGGAACTAGATTCTGGCAAGAACCAGATGTACACCATCAACATCCCTCACTGTCTAACTGATGAAGACATGTGGAAGATGGAACTCTGGCAGTTTATCAAAGTTAGGCATGGAAACATATACAAGTCAGAACGTTTTCGTGAAATACCAGGCGAAAATGACAGGCAAGGCTCTGGTGCCTTCTACCAGGTCAAGAGCAGATTGATTACTATTTATGTAGACCATTTTAGCCAGTTCACCTGTACTGTGTGTAAGAAAATCTGCACTGCGTCTGCAACAGTGTTCCTGGCAGGCAAACTGACTCCTTCTGGAGAAGAAGAGGAAACCATGGTTGAGGTGAAGCCTTACATTTGTAGCTCACTCTACAATATAGAAGATTACAGAGAGGTGATTATTTAATTATTTATTTATTTTAGAATTTCTTTTTTTGTACCTTAAGGTCCAAATACAATAATGCCCATTACACTATCAATACTACCTGACCCATGTCTAATTTCTGTTTAAAATGATTTTTTTCTAGAAATTGTTGAAGATGCTTAATATGTATCAGCTTCAATCGATCAAGGAACTAAAACTGAACATTAGAACGGCAGGATTTGATCCCCAGAGAAGCCTTGCAACTGTCACAGTTGCTGCTGGAAACAATGCAACTTGGAGACCTCACAGCAAACGTAATGTACTGTGGAATGATGAGAGGAAGATTTTTATCAAGGTAAAACCCCTTTTGGACATTGTTATTCAGGCAGATTCAATACAAACCTTTGCCATGATCGAGGTTTTTCCTAATTCCTTCTTTGCCAGATCTGTCAAATCTGACAGATTTGTTAGGTCTGCTTAGTTTGCTAATTTTCAAAACAAATTTAAAATAAATACACCAAATTATGTTTATTATAAATATTAATTATGATATGTAAAATTTTATTGCTGTTTCAAACAAAACGCACAAAAATTATCACTGGCCATTATCTAAATAATATTAAATGCCAATTGAGCAGCTGAAAGAAATAAGAAAACCTAAACTGTTTGTATGTATTACAGTAGAGTAAGAAGTGCAGCGTGCATTTATGGCCCGTCAGGTGCTGCCACAGTTCTTTGTATGTCACACTTTGTACCCTACTGACACAGGAAAGAAGTACACTTGGTGAAGTGATGGAGTTAGAAGGTTGTCACCTGTGCAGGGTCACTTCCCCGTTTGACGTCATGACGGTGGATATGATCGCTGATGCTCGGACGTCAGAATTCAAGGGTAGTTTAGACGTAGTGCTTCACGCTGCAATAGGTGACGCAAAAGAACGCGAAGAACAAAAGAAACACAGAAATTCAGAGACAACGTTTGAAGACAATGAACTCAACACCTACTTTATGATTACAGCTCCTCAGGTAAAATGTTATGCTTTCATTACACAAAAATCGTATCAGAACTTTAACATGGTTGAGTACATGGTAGAGTACGATTTCTGTGTAATAATATACTTTCGATAGCGAAGAAGTAGTGATACACAAGAGACATTTTTGTTACAAAAGACAACATTTTGGTGCGAGCAAAGTCGAAGTATATTAAAAACAATGCCCTAAGCTCAACACAAAATGTCTGTGGTAGACAGACAGACACACGAAACGCATTCCTTATATAAAACAAGGGTCACATGCAATAGAGATGAAGATGCCTTGAAATGCCCTCGTTCAAAAGAGATTATCCACAGGAAATATCAATCATTTTTGTGATATTTAATCAATTCATTGTTCTTGATCATTACACTTATCGCTCAGTTTAGTGTTTGTGATATTTGCACCATCAGAATACAAATGCACCGTCGATTTAAGGTCCGTCAGGTGCTGGTCCCATCATTTTTTTTTTCGCTGATGAACTTTTCTACATAAGCTTACTATGGGAAGTCTCACATGTTGTCACACACTTCACTTGTAATAACAAAAATGACAAATTTCCTAGCATACAATTTGAATTGCAATGACATGCAATAACTTAATGTGCATTTTTTATTCAAGGCATTACAAACTCAGAGTTTGACACCACCTGCAGTTTTTAGTCCACCCATTGCTGCTACGGGTGTTCCCAGCCAGGTAATTCACTTAATTCCAGAGGTGCATTAGGCTGACAGACGTGTAGCTCAATGCTCTCAAACATGTAAATATTGGGCCATGTCGAAACGAGGACCTGAAAATCATGTTAACTTAAGCACTTATTGAATGCAAAGGAGTTTAAGTCTATTCTTTCTGAGAATGAGTTACATTCTGTAGACTATTTATTTTACACTTTCAGCTGACGCCTTCACCTCCACTTGGGGTTATCCATCCAGGTTTTGCGAATTTTCCTGAACCATCCATGGGACTTCTGCAATTACAGGTTACTATGCAAAACTTCTCATATGGGCTTTTCGAAATTGTTTTTAACTAAATTAGGCAAACTGAATAAGGAGGCGAATTTATTCCATAATTAGTAAGCGAACCGAAATCGAGTTGTTTTAGTTGGCAAATTGATTGCATACATAATGTTGCGTTGTAGCGGTGCAATCTTGAAACTATACTAATGTCAAAGTATCTCTAAAATAGTCAGTCTGTTTTACTGT
>JBCAUI010497502.1:0-13494 GCA_038406195.1 Haplosyllis anthogorgicola | reverse complement strand
AAAACTGTGTTTTTTCTCATTTGTTATTCCATGCGTGATAGACATTTTACCCGGCCTACCCGGGTAATTCTCTCGTTGATATTTGTGAATAGTTTCACTTTTTAGGGATTGAGTTAATTTTTTATCCCGACCGCCGCAATTTGAAAATTCTGGTCGTGCAATGCAATCCAAACGAGAGGAATTACCCGGGAAAGCCAGGTAAAAAGTCTATTACGTGGCATATCACATGGCCTGTCACGTGGCACCTCACCTCCCTTGGGGAGGTCCATCACCATACCTCATCCCCAACACCTCGTCCTCACCTGGGGGGGTCCATCCCAAACCTCATCCCCATACCTCATCCTCATCTGGGGGGGGGGGTCCATCCCCAACACCTCGTCCTCACTTTTTGAGCTCGCAACAAAACCACCTTGCCGTCTACAGTAGTCTATCAACGCAAAGCGTGATAGACTAATAATTAAAAAAAGAATGCCTCACTTTCATGTGACAAAGCTTGTTCCACTCCCAAGCACGGAAGCGCATACTGGGTTCTCTCTTTGTTTGTCTGGTACCAACCGATATTATTCCCTAGTATGGTGTAAATCTTGCGTGTTTTAAGGGAGACATGCCCAGCATCTATCTCCACCATGTCTGGGCCGGGCATCGAACCCAGGACCTCTGCGTGGGAGGGATTCTTGGTCACAACCGACTTATTGAGGAAATCCATTACAGTGTGAGTGAATTTCACGGAAATTAAATATCTTTGATACTGACAAACTGAAGGATTAAATGACATAAGTTGATTGTAGCCTCAAGACGTATTAGAATTAAATACTTTATATAACTACGAGGGAAACTATTTCTGCGGGGCATAGAATACATGTTGTGCAATTCCAACATCTCTATGGAAATTAAAAAGTAATTTCCTAATGCGTTCCTTCATAAAATAAATAAGCCGTTTAATTTAATCGAGTTTTAAAATGTTTACCTCAGATTGAATCAATAAGGAATGCTTAACGTATTGACTGAGAAAGGGAGTAGGAAATATGACTGAGGAGAATAACAGGGACACACCCACCTAGTGTCCACACCTGTGTACCTACCTGTGAATGTGGCAGAATTAATGTCATTGTGACCTATGTACATTCCCAAATTATTAACAAAACCGGATTTTATTCTTTATCCCCTCTTCTGAATATTCATACAGACTTCATATTTTGCACGGTGTGCACCAAAATGTGTGACCTTAATTTGACTTCCATATCTGTTGTATGTATGTGAAGTTTATACACATCTGTTAGAGGGGGTACACGCATTTTTTGGCCAGTGTTCTTCCTCCTCTCTGACTATGTTGGATAGCCTCGATCATTTTTCGTTTTGACTTCAGACTTAATCAAATCAACGGAATAGCTAATCTGTATATTCTAAACTAAAGTGTCACTTTGACATTATAATTTTTTTACTTAAAAATTATTTCCCTTTTTAAAATTAAGATAATTTTTTTTCTCAAAATACATCGTCGCCAATTTTTCTTGAATGTACTTAAAGTTCAGCTCAAGCCAGAGCAGTACTTTACTTCCGTCATTTCAACAAAAAGTACGACTTAATGTTAGAACAGGTGGGTGGCATTGTTATGTAGTTGAATGCTTTCATTAATATAAATGCTTTATTTACTCTCTTAATAGAAAGAAGAACAAAAGAGGAAAGAAAAAATAGAAGACTGGGAGAGGCATCAAAAAGGAGGAGGATACAGAAGTAAATACAAACCTCCGGAGGTTAGTTATTTTTTTTAATTCTCGTTTTGTTTGATTGTTTTACTCACTTCACGGTTCATTCTCCTCTTACTGAAAGCTTGATTTTTCGTCCTCATTTTTCGTCATAACGCGGGCGATAATATGGTTACGTTACAGTGAATCCTGTCATTTACGACCACCGAGTTTTACGACCACCTGTCATTTGTGACCAGATATTACCGAACCAAAGTTTAAGTCAACCTGTGTTTAAAGACCACCTGTTATTTACGATCATAAAAATTGGTCCCAAGGGGTGGTCGTAAATGACAGGTTTCACTGTAATGGATAAGGAGGATAAAGAGGGGCCATTACTCGTGCTGTACCACCAGGATCACCGCTTGACGACAGACGAGTTGACAGCTAGTGGTGATTAAACCAGGGGAGTTGATGCCAAGCATTTATGGACCCATGTTGCGAAAAGAAAACTCTACCACTACGAAAACATTTCACCGTTGGGTGAGCTTCGGGTCAGCGAAACCCAACGCAAAGTGAAAATTTCTGGGTGATGTTTAATTATTGCTTATACTTTGTGAACTAATGCATTCGTGACCGTTTACGTAAGCACGATGTGTGCAAATTTTATTTTCTATCTGTGTATATCTGATGGCCAGCCTGTCACTGGTTTCTTACCAAACGAAGATAGTGACGGAAATCATTTTATTTCCATTAGGCTTTTCTTTTTTAAGCATTTGGATTACATTACACTGGCAGGATTTTCAAAGTGCGGCGATCGGGAAAAAAATAAAATAAAAATTGAACTTTGCCCCTAAAATAACAAACTATTTGTAAATGTAAATAAAATTTTGATTTTGCTCGATTGACTTTCGATTGTTTGTATCCAAGGTGACCATATTTTGCTGTGCGTAACATATTTCGGCTGCCAAATGACTTTTTTTTTTAAATCCCGATTTCAAAGTGCAGCGGGAAATGTAATCCAAACAATCAAATAAAAAAAGCCTTATATTCCACCGACAAGATTTTCAAAACGCGGCAATTGGAAAAGAAAATCCAGAAGTAAGAATTGAACCTGACCCTAACATATCTTTTGACCTCCCGCATACGAGAGAAGGTAATGCTTTCAGTCCTGTCTCCCCATAACTTTTGTACTACGCAAAAACTTAATAATTTGTATAGAGTGAGATTTTTTCACATGATATCAAGGTCATGTTCTAAGGTCATAAGGTCAAGAACAAGCTAGCAGAGTCATTGTCATTTAAAGATGGAGATCATTTAAAAATAAAAAAATAGGTATCTTTGTAAAGTATTTTATGTTTCAAGCTTTTAAGGAATATTTGCGAAGGGGGCGATGGATCTTTGACTGAAAGGCATTATAATTATTATACTCCTCTCTGTGACCTTCTGATACTTATAATTGTAAAAAAGTAAACTTTTCTTCATGTAAGACGCAACCACTGTACAACTGAACACGCGAACATGACGCTCACTTGTCAAGGGATTTGAATAGAGACGCAGGTTTGTATTCCTACCGCCTCGGGAAGGATGGGAGAAAATCACATGAATAGCCTTTGTATTTTAGTTGTTATGTATTTTAGTTCTACATCTTGTGTACAAATATGAAGGTCTATTATTTGGGATAATTCAGTCTGAGGAATTGTCCCCTTTGATGAAAGTCTAGTGTGTCAGCGAAATAGTTAACATATGTGTGTTCAAATTTTCACGTCCATTCCAGGTATTAATCAAGTGAGCAGTACTATTCATTATTGGTGCGTGCTCTAAACTTACGTGTTTAATTCTATTTTATTTAATCAGAATTCCAAGAGAAACTCCTTTATCATTAGTTTGACGTACATCTTTATACGACGGTAAAGTTTGAAATACTTCATGGCTTCCGCCTAGTATTGTGTGTATCTGGACTGTATAAGGGTTGTCCCATAGAAACCTTGACCAGTGACGTAAATAAAAGTCGTAACAACCATTGGGTATGCGTCTCAAATGTCAGGTTCATATTGACCTGGGTGATCAAGGTAGTTAAACTATTTTTTCAATGGGAACGAATAGATATTGAAATACAAGGTAATACCCCCATTTATCCTAAATTGTTTTGCTGTGTTGGAAAATAGGTTTTTGAAACGCATTATTTAAATGGAATCTATTAAACAAACCCATAAGCAAAACAAAGAGTTGCACTTTAAAAATCATAGGGATTTCTGCTTTATTTGTTTAATGTCAGGTATAATACATTTCACGTAGCAGCGCGTACACAAGTAACAGTGATGTTTCTCCTTGGTGTTATCAAAGCGCAATCAGACCTCTGTGAAGCTGCTTTTAGCCTTTAAAATGGTTTCACTTTGTACAGAAAACAACATTTTGTGTCGTATAAACTCCAAAGACGCAATTTAAGAGGGTTAGTGCAATTACACTAGGTGATAGTGCAGTTACACTAGGTGTACTGTAGGTTTTCAGTTGGTTCAACGGAATGGGCACTGTTGGGTAGTGATAGAACTGAGTGAATTAATTGTTTGGTCCAGATCGATAGGTTTGAATGTGCGGTGATGAGAAACGATATTTGTGCTCTTATTGCCTAATTTTACATTGTATAATTACTTAGACAGTAATTACAATTACTTGTAAAGATCACGAAAAAACCCCATTATTTTGTAGTTCAGGTCAAAATAATTTCTGCCTATCAGGGGAAGAGTAACTGGCTTAAAAGTATCAAGTGTAGATGAAGAGTCAAATAAATCAAGAGCTTTCTTTGGAGTAAACACGGCAATTTAAAACTTTTCATTGGCTTTGTGCAGGTTTTATTGCCTTCTAGTTGTGTATATGTGCAATGCAATTTCGAACTAATTTGACGCACCTTTGTAATATCACTCGTAGTGTAGTGAAGCCACACACAGAAAAATTTGAAATCATTTCTAAAGTCAAACGACGGGCAGTTTCTCAATTACACTGCAAATATTTCCACAAATATGGAGGTGTAATTTGCTGTTTTTGAAAGTGAATCCACTGAACAAATTCCATCACTGTAATTTTCGGGTAAAAGCGAAGCCATAACATATTGCATGGAGAAACAGGTTTTGGTAATTTTTAATGACTTGCCTTCTCACCACATGCAAAATGTACTTTAATTACTTCGAATTTACATTACTAATAGTCTGCTGTAAGATTTCCATAACTGTACACATGTACAGTGTTACAATTCACACAACTTGTACGATCACAGTTTTATTTTGTACAGATTTTTAAATATGATATGATATGATCTATAGTAGTACAAGAGCTTTATTTAATATAATTCTCTGTTACGAACATAAACGGTTTATTTTACATGTAAATTGGATTTTATTTACGTGCAAAATAGTGCAAATAAATACACAGAAGTTTTTAGTGGACAGACAGAGTAAGCACATTGTACACAAGACAAGCATTTAAGATTATTATTTCGATTTTCTTTCGTACATAGCAAGACCTTTTTTGACGATCAACTTTTTTTAGTATCATTATACCCATGTCGACTTTAAATCCCCACAGGAGTACCTTAGTGCGTGTATTTTATATTCCTGGAATAAAAGTGAAAAATAGAACTAATTTTGTTAAAAGAAACAAAAATCAAAAAAACGGAAAGAATTAAGTCAAATAAAGAATAGTAATTCAGCTGCCAAAGTCTTCAAAGTTCGGATCTACTTTCCGTATCGCATGATCTTTCCCTGTTTGCTGAGTGCGTTGTCCTGGTCCTCTGACTGGTGGGGTACGGAGACGTATCCTTGCGCGGGCATCCAGATCCAGATTCCATTGTTTCTCTTGTCCACCTTGTACTTCATCATGGGCATGTTAAAATCCGTGAACCGCCTCTTCATATTTTCGGTCGAGTGCAACTTGTTTTGCTGCTGGAGATAGTCCACTAGGTTGGCGTAGCTGAACTTTGAGTCAGGGGCGCCCACAGGGTTATAGACGCCGATCTCCTCGTCATCTTGGCCGCCACTGCGTATGACGGAACATACCACTAAACTGGCGAATGTCGTGGCGAGTATGCATTCCAATAGGGTCTTCATGCCTGCAACGAGAGAAACAAGTATTTGATCGGTTAAAGGTTATGTTTAAAGCTTGTCCACACTTTTCTTGAATAGTGAAGGGCAACTGCTTCGCCCCGCGCTTTCCACCGGCATACGAGGGCATTCCTTCCATGTAGAGAGGGGAGCAGGCATAGACAACTCACAAGCCAAATGGTGGCCGAATCCAAGCTGGATGCCTATCTAGCTACAATGTCTTGTGAATATTTTTTCGATTTTCACACTGACTTGTGACAACTACAGTTTGTTATTGGAATCAAAGATCCAGTAGACTATATCAATGATGGACCCTCGCTGAAATTGTCATAAATACGCGAACCCAACAAATTACGTCCAAACCCTTTATGGCAATAATTTTTTGTTGTTCTGCGACAATTATGTTTGTGTTATCGTGAGGTTAGGTTACAATGAGTGCACATAACATGTATAAAGGAGTTTACTGTGAGATCTTAATTTTTGTATGTCTAAATAAAAGATGTGTCTAATAAAACATCGTTCTTGTGATTTTCTGCAGGATGAAATTGTTTTCAAGTAAAGTGGTTAGAGTTTATGAAAGCAATGGGGGAAAAACAAGATGAATATTCCCAACAGTTTGAATGGATGGCTTGAATATGTTTCCACAAATTACGGATATATCTATGAGAAAGGGTTTTGTAGAAATGTTTCTGAAACATTTGAAAGATGCACTGTACAAGATGCTGAACATACTGAGGAAAAAGTTCATGCTTTGTATTCATATTTTTTCTTCTTGCAAATGATATTAATCATGAGGGGATGTCACATATATGGGAAATTAATTCACTGATAAGAAAGACATCAATTTTCGAAACAAACACGCCACAAAGTAGGATAATCATATGGAGATTGTCTGTAGAATAATCCCGACAGACTATGCGATCATACCTAATGTCCGTATGATACAGGCAAAGCGGGCGTATCCTCGGATATTTCGTATGCTAAAGATTGTAACAAGTGATTAATGTAATCGCTATTTACCGAGGAGACATTATGATAGCACCAAAGGTACAGATCAAAATCATTGAGTTTGATGTGATAGGAAAGTGCAACTGGACGGTGGGACCACAAATGCACTGCATTACCGTCGAGGTAAAACTGTTTTTAAATGAAAACGGGAAAATTGATTTGATTGATTGATAAAAACCCACATAAAATCAGAGGATGAAATATTTGTGCATGGTTCATTTTTTTAAAGTTTTTGTTGGACCAGGGCCCATTTTTGGGGCCACTGATTACCCCTGTTTTGGACTTCGTGTGACCGTCCCCATGGGTGTGCATGGTTCTTCATTTTGGACACAATAGAAATTTGCGTTATATTCGAGTGATGAAGCGTGAAATTCTGTTGTTCACAAAATGAAATATTTTCAGGTAGTGGTTTCCCACTAACGAAATATTGGAAAATATTATTTTATAGTTCATAAAAGTATTATGTGCCTCAATGTAGTTTTAGGTAAATAGATATTTTGACTCTTCTCAGCAGAAGCTTTGGGCATTTTCAAATTAGAATATACTTTATTTATATTCAATCATCCCTGGCCAGATCACTTGTACACACCCTTTACTATTTTGTGTGGCACAAAACGGGAAAATCAGATATGAACATCAAATGTTCTAGTGCCGTTTCATGTGAGGAGAAAATCAAGTGAGGAGGCTTAATTTTGAGCAAGGACATAGCTTCTGTAAATGGAACTCGGTTTCTTACGGTTTGCTGTTTAGTTAACGGTTTTTCACTACATGGAAGTAGATCGCCTGTCCTTCTAAAGTGTAAAAATATCACTTTATCTCGGTAAAACCTAGAGGTATTCTCGAATAATTACATTGATGGGCAGGAGATATTTAGAGAACAAAATCGGACATTGGCTTTTTGGCTCATTTGGCATATGTGCCAAAGAGCCAAAAGAATCATGAAGTGTCCGTCGTCCGTCGTCGTCGTTGTTGTTGTCGTTGTCTGTGCACAGTCACCCTGAGCACACTATTGATCATAGAGACTTCATATCTTACACACATATGCACCTATGTCCTATCTCAAAGCCTAGCAAAAATTATGTTGCTGTGACCATTATTCTCAAATTGGTAGTCATATTTGTTTTTTTCTTTGAACCTTTCTCCTGGACATGCAGTTTATGATACAAACTTCATATTTGGCAGCTTTGTGCATCTATACATCCTATTTATTTCATATAAAAATTATATTGATGCCACATGTATTTGCAGTTTGGCAGCCATATTTGTTTTTCATAGGTTACTTATTTGGGATTTGTATTCATGTGATATGGTAACCTATATAGTTTTATGATAATGCGAAATGAGCTCAGGTCCATCTGGACCTATTTTTTCAAATTTAAAGAAAGGAAGGGAAATGTATCATAGCTTAAGCCAACATAGGCAAAGCAGCTTAAGCCGAGAAGTTAAGCAAGCTGACATCTCTAGACGGAACATCGACTGTCGATTCTCACCGATGTGGCAGAGTACAAGCATTAACATTCGGCACATTTCAACTTTGTACATTTTGAAACCTTTGTCAAGTGCCAATTATCGTTTAAAACTTGCCGATTCCAGGTAATCTCAGATTGTGTGGTGTATTTACAAATTACTATTGGGACCTACCCAAACAAGTACATAAAGTGCGAAGTAATTGTTTGGTGAGTTGTTCTGAGTGCAAACTGAAACATTTTCATTTTGACGCCTTTAGAAAGGCAAAAATATGGGTCCTTAAGAACAGATTTATGTTACATTAAACGACCAATTGAAAAAAGAGAGTAAATTTCTTTTCCCTGACATTTTGCATTTCAGGCATGCATCCTGCTGCAAATGTTAGGATGGCTGTTTTTGCCCGTATACATAGCAAGTGGGGTAAGTTTATGTACAACAGATGTTTTGTCTAATTTAATTTATTTAAAAGAAAAATAACATCTGTACTTTGTTGACATTTTTAATGTGTGCTACCTTTTGAGTGCAGTAGTTCTATGAAAGTTTATATTGTATACTCATAAACAAGATGTGCTATCGTGAATAGGTCTGTACCTTGCCCGAGTTTATGAAGAAACGGTTTGGCGGGACGAGAATACGCATCTATTTGGCGACCTTGTCACTGGTCCTCTACATATTTACCAAGATATCGGTAAGTTTTCATTAGGATTTTTTTATTTAATTGTTTGTTTTACATTTCCCGCCGCACTTTGAAATCGGAATTTCAAAAAAAAAAAAAAAAGTCGATCGGTAAAAATATTAATTTTGTTGAGATTTGTAAACAGTATAGCTTTTTAGGGGCCAAGTTAAATTTTTATTATTTTTTTTCCGATCGCCGCACTTTGAAAATCCTGCCAGTGCAATGTAATCCAAATGATTAAAAAAAAAGCCTTAAGCGAGTCCCTTCAATGTAACTTGTCCGACGAATGATTCGACGAATGATTGCAAAGTGAAACAGCTCATTGACAATGCATCAGTTCAGCAGAGTGACCCAGTGGTAAAAGAAGGAAAACTACTGTATAACCAAATAAAATCAAATAAAACAACTCACTGTTGGTACTCTTGCATCAAACGTTCGCTTGTGTGTACTCACATGTATTCATTTATATGTACACAAATATATTTTCTCACTTGCAGTGGGCCAACAACAAGATAAAATGAATTACACATAATTAGAAAAAAAAATTGCCAGATGTACAAATCGATGGCCAACAATAAATAAATAGATAAAATGAATAACACATAATTGAAAAAAAAACCCCAGACAACAATTGCCAGGTGTACAGATCGAAATTTTAGTAATGGATATAAAATATGACAAATAATATTACAATGGATATTATAAAACTATAAAGTCCACCTGTAATAACACTCGGCTAATGTGATAAAATTTGAGTGATTAATCGTGACGGGCTGACCGACCTAGTGGGAGTTCCTTTGTATTGTGCAAAATCTATTGTTTTCCCGACAAATGTGTGTGATGTATCATACAGCCGCAAGAACTGTGTATAAGTACTCCCAAACCATTTTTTTCTTGGGGGTGGGGGGGTTGGACATTTGTTGCAATTTGAACTTGAACGAGGAAGGATGATGTGAAGACATGTGAGAGGGCGTGCTCAGTTTTTGGCTCATTTGGCATAATTGCCAAAGAGCTTATAGTATCATGAATTGTCCGTCGCCCTGCGTTGTTGTCGTTGTCATCTGTGCACACTCAGCCTGAGGACACTATTGATCACAGAGACCTCATATCTTATACACATATGCACCAATGTCCCATCTCAAAACCATTATTCTCAAATTGGCAGCCATATTTGTGTTTTTCTTTGAATCTTGCTCCTGGACTTGCAGGTAAAGATACAGGCTTCATATGTGGCTGTCCTATGTATTTACATACCCTCTTTATGTCTTGTAAAACTTAAATTGATGACACCTGTTTTCCTAGTTTGGCAGCCATATTTGTGTTATTTTACAGGTCACATCTGGAGATTTGATCTGAGACACTTCATTTTATTCAATGTGATATTGTGACTGAAACCATCTTAGTCTTTTGATAATGCCAAATGACATATTTTTTGGCTCATTTGGCATAATTGCCAAAGAGCCTGTAGAATCATGAATTGTCCGTCGTCCGGCGTTGTCATCATCCGGTGTTGTTGTTGTCATTGTCATCTGTGCACTGCTGCCCTGAGCACACTATTGATCATAGAGACTTCATGTCTTACACACATATGCACCATATCCTATCTCAAAGCCTAGCAAAAATTATGTTGCTATGATCATTATTCTCAATTTGGCAGCCAATTTGTTTTTTTCTTTGAACCTTAATCCTGGACATGCAGTTAATGATACAGACTTCATATTTGTTGGCCTTATGCACTGACATACCCTCTTTATTTTCTATAAAAATTATATTGATATCACCTATATTTCTAGTTTGGCAGGCATATTTGTGATTTTTCATGCATCATATATTTGGGATTTGATCTTGGACACTTTATTTGTATCCATGTGATATTGTAACCAATATTGTCTTAGGCTTTCGATAATGCCAAATGAGCTCGGGTCCACCTGGACCTATTTTTTTTTCTTTTGTGGTGGTGGTGGGGGGTGGGGGAGGGGTTGTTAGCAGTATTTAATAGGTGCAAAAAATGTAACATGGACCCTTCAAGATAATGACGATAAACAAAAAACTGGCACAATGTGTATAATTGATCGAATACCTGTATTTATTGCATTACTTGGGCATAATTAAGTTAATTTGAATGTTTTATTCACTTTAGGTTAACCTGTATTCAGGAGCGTTATTCATACAGCAGGCATTGAACTGGAATCTCTACATATCGGTTATTCTGCTTCTTGCAGCCACTGCTTTCTGTACGGTGACTGGTAAGACAATTACTCTTAATGATGTGGAGATTATTAGATGAAGAGATGTTTTAATTTAAGATTTAACATGGATGATCATGAATCATTTGCGGTTTTGTCAAGGTGTCGGGCTTGCCAGGCACGCAAAATAGCCTACAGAAGCTATTAAGTGTTACATAATTATTCATCTTTTCGCAGTGTAATTGAATGAATAATTTTATCTAGTGAGACATTTTACACATTGTTCAGATAATGAACTAAAACCCTGCAATCTGTTTCCTACATAATAATCTAAGCGGCTAAGAATAACTACTAGTAAAGTGCATATTTTCAACAACAAATACAGGGCATAGTAATGTGTCAACGATTAATAACTGCAATTGTTCTTCCCAGTTTACCTTTGATTAATCTCACTGATAACAGTACAGTCGAAGCCCTTTTGCAAGGACACTTTGAATTTTGAGATGAAATGTCCGGCAATGGCATGGTGTCCTTGCAAAAGGGGTTTTTGTGCCAACCATCATTATTGAACCACATGGGGATATTTCTGAATGGTACTAGTTTATATTTCCAGACATCGCACATACCAAAGGCAAGGTCATTGATGAATAAATCCCCTTAATTCACATGAACATTAATTTTTACCAACTTCTAGGTGTTGCAAAAGATGCATCAGCATGGGCATAGATACTAGAGATGACATGTAACAATATTGTAACATAAAAATATATGCCGATATTGTCCGTCAATTGCTTTGAATTAAGTGTCCGGGCACCGTGCATGGCATAGTGCCTGTGAATTACATTAAAATCAAGCTAATTTTTAGTCCAAGTGTCCAGGGATGGCATGGTGTCCTTGCAAACCGGGGTCCGTGCAAAAGAGGTTTGACTGTATTTTGTAATATTTCCTTTATCAGGTGGGTTAGCGGCGGTAATTTACACTGATACCTTACAGGCATTTGTGATGGTAGCTGGGGCAGCTTGTCTGATGGTGATAAGTAAGTACATGCCGTACAACAATATATGTATATTATAGCTGGTGGTACTAGTTCCTACCAGTTCCAGTCTGTTTATTGCAATGAATTGGCAATACTACACACATATTGTGCCCAAAGATGCAGGCAGAGATGGAAATCTTCCGACCATGGCCGGAAATCCGTTTTTTTCGTTAAACTTTGCTGACTTTCCGGCCATTGGAAAAGTAGTAAAATTTGTTCAAATTTACAGTTTCCAGCTTTTTCGTGGAGGTCCATTACCATCTCTGGATGCAGGATTTCGAAATTCTAGAGACATGCATACATGTATCATTTTTCATCGGAAACTTATCCCTCTAATAATGAGATAAATTTCAAGTAGATAGAGGCACCAAACACTGGTTCTAGTATTTATATTTGATTTATTCGGGCTTTCTACAGGTCCAACCGGTAGATAAATTATTAAGAATTGGTCTGACTTTCATTAAATTGCTCATAACCAAATTCAGATTGTGACTAGGGTAAGTAGATTGTGATAAGGATACGTTTTGCTGACTACTTTGATATCTTGCAAGACTTTCAAAGTAATTTTCTTGATGCTTTAGGTTTCGTGAAAGTTGGTGGTTACCAGGAACTGTATTACAAGTATCAGAATGCCATCCCAAACACAACACTCCACAACCCGAACACAACATGTGGTTTGCCGCGCGAAGATTCCTGGGTCATGCTGCGGGATCCAGTTGATTCTGATATGCCATGGCCAGCATTTCTACTCGGACAAACACCAGCATCAATCTGGTACTGGTGTGCTGATCAGGTAAACTAAAAGTTATACAGACGTATGAACTCAAAGATCAAAGTGCAAATAGTAGTCTACACTTGGATTAAAAGTGCCTGCAAAAATATACTGAAGTCCTAGGTTGATTTCCAGTGTCTATGGCAGGACGTTTTTCTTGAAGAAAGACTTGTAGAAGATTATATACTATACTATACTATACTGTGTAGTCAGCAGGTAGAGTCTAAGCGTTTCAGTAGTTTACGGAGTGTTCTTAGATCCCCAAATACTGCCACCACCTAAATGTTATCTGGCCTGGTTTGTTTTTATGCAGACGTATTGCCAAAGAGTCTACAGTCGAACCCCTCTTGCACAGACCCCGGCGTGCAAGGACACCATGCCATCCCCGGACACTTGAGCTCAGAATTTAATATATTCTAATGTAATTCATGGACACCATGCCATACATGGTCCCCGGACACCTAATTTAAAGCAATTGACGGACAAAGAACCCTAAATATGGGAAGTTGTTTGTGTCACTGCATGACTGTAAATGATCTTAGGTGTCAGCGCCCATACTTATGCCAC
>JBCAUI010497391.1:0-13496 GCA_038406195.1 Haplosyllis anthogorgicola | reverse complement strand
AATTTACTTGTATTATCGTTCTCTATTCATCATGGGTAATGCACTGGTTTCTCGGATTGCAGTAACGTTTATCAATAAGTGTTTAAAATAGGCGTTTCATTACATTTATTTAAGTATTAAGTTCAGTTTATGAACATCAGCCGATACATCTATTTGTTAAGTATATGATAAACGTTTTCGTAAGGTAACACACACAACCAGCTTTCGCACTGGGCACAATGTAAACTTCTATTTTACTTATCTATTGTGCGCAAATTGTACAACCTCACACAGACAAGAACGCCCAGTCCATTGGAAGGAGTAGCTTCATGTTGTCCTTTATGTGAAGAAATAAGCTGGAATGGCTTCACTCTGCGCTGTTCTCAAGAACACAGGCACATTATGAACTTCTGTTGTTTCCAGGACTCGTTGATTTGCTGAGATGATTCTGATGCCGATAACTTATTCTAGTCAAAGGCTAAAAGGCTGTTAGCTGTGTCAATTGCTTTAGGCTACTTAGTTTCGGTTCCAGACACAAGAGCTCGAGTTCAGATCTCAACAACTATCCGACATCAGTCTATCCTGTTGGACAGTAGAGATGTTATTTTGTCTATTGTCATTGTAGATGAACTGGGGAGCTTACAATACAGTAATGTTTTAGGACAACAAAGCTAACAGCTTGATGAGTCGGAAGATAACACGGAGAAAGATAAAGGTGCACAATCGAGAAAGAATAAAGGCGATTTTACGACTAAATTATGTAACGATGTGACGAACTGCAATATTAAGGTTAAGAACTTTTCTACCGCCACATAATCCCGACAGCAACTGACGGACAATAAATACACATGTGATTTGGATGCGAAATATAATAGTCCAAATACATGAGTTTAATGCCTAGGAATGCGTAGGAAATACGCAAACTAACATTAGGGTTTTACTCTGCCAAGATTTTCCAATAGAATCATTCTATCCCATTCACTGGAAGATTGACAATAAAGGCCGTAATGCCCAATTAATTCATGTAATTCGTGTGATCTTTACTGCGTCTTTTATCTGCAGACCTGCGTCTGAGGCTGCTTTGTCAAACAACTTTCAGACAAGTAATTATATAATTCTTTTAAACACAATAGGCTTGTCTCTAAAATTAAATGCTTCTAGACACTTTGTTTATTTGCGATGTTCAATGAATCTTACACAAATAGAGATATAATACCTCAAAGTAGAATATATATTAAGAAAACCCATTACAAATCTGACATCAATTCTCACTTAGTTCTTCCAAAACGGATCTTTCTACAAACTTTTTGAATGAAAAACAGCTTCAGAAATTGTGTAAAAACATGGCTTTAGGTTTTTACACAGCAACTTAGGTTATATTTGCAGTATTTTCCATTCAAGTGTAGGTTTTAGCATAACAAGTATTTTGTATGCATCTGTTAACAAAGACTTTCAAACAATGAAATAGTAAACTTAAGTACAAGCAGTAACTTTTAGAAAGATAAAAGGTTCACTGACCCCAGAGACAAAATAAATATCTTACAAAGACTTCAAAGTAGAATACCAAGCAGAATAAAGTTCATGGCGGATACGACTACAATTTATATCATATCTTTAGAGCTTGGGCATCGGGTCAAAGTTGTCATCGATGATCGGTAGCTTAAAATCGATCAATGATCGATGCATCAGCTACCATATTTAACTTAGTATATTCTACTCAAATTTGACTTTTCATTTTAAAGAGTTGAGCTTTTGGCTGTTGTCATTAAATAGCAAAAGTGATTAAATAGATATAATGACATAAGGTATAATACTAGTGATCAATATTAGAGTACAGATACGATATATGTTCAAATTTGAAGCCTTTGTAGGTATTATAATGAAAAATATTTAACATAATAATGTTACACCCAAATAAGGATGATGATTCAATGTCAAATTTCAAATTGATGATCGCCGATTTAGGACCTGTCGATCGATTCATCGGATATCCGATGAATCCCCCCAGCTCTACATATCTTTTCGTAAAAAGATATGTGATATTTTGTCATTCTATTTTGTAACTTAAACGTTCACAGAACCACACATTCTAAACGTTTTGTCGGGAAATATACTTTAATTGTACGGTAGTTTGTCAAGTTTGGCATGATTTCTTTATTTATTTATGTTCAATAGAATTTCAATGATAAAGGATTTACACTTATTTTTGTTTAATGTTTTTGTGTTTTTACTTTTTAAGTTATGGTAATTAAACGGCGTAGTGGGACAACTAAAATCTTATTTACACATAAACAAATCGACAAGATAATATCTTTCCAAAACGTGACGACGCTAATGAAGCTGCATTGAACAAAATTTTACTTTTAAGAACAATTGTAATGTAATCATGACGCTTGTGCATTAGCTGTGTTCTTAGTGCGACATTCCTAGCTCTTTTTAAGTAGTATGAATTGTATACTATAAACCAAACATGTAAAAGTTGCGTACTCACGTAAATTTTCTGCAGAAGTTATTTCCTATTGTTAGTGAATACTAGGTCTATTCCAGTACGTTTCGATAAGCCACTTATCACAGTGGCAACATAGTAAACGATATCACACACTGTTGGCACATCTGAAAAGGGAAACCTAAGCTGCTGTGTTACAAGGTAGGTTAGTGCAACCTTTTGTAACCAAAATCTATTAATCCAGTAACCGCTACTACCATGTAGCTACTAAGCAGCTTAAGCTGGTTCAGACACACGAGTCTAGATAAATAATCAATGCCTCAACGTTCACTAGGAATTATCAATAATTAGTGTATTGTCATTGGTAATAAATATATTATGCTTTCAATTAGTCCCGCGAGGTCACTCAACCTGAAAGTACATTACAGATTTTTAACAAAATGGGTTTGGTGATCAGAACTATGCTTGACAATTCTTTTCGTGAAAGTAGAAAAATTACTTAATTTGAAGCTCTTAGGCATGGTATAATAGTGATCTGGACTTATGGACGTGACTATGTTACAATTAATTTACACCATGATCCATTTTAGTCTGTTGAAGTAAAATATTTGTATTGTATTAACCGCATTTTCTACATCAGGAGGATACGCAGTCCACATCTAATTTTTGTTAGTCAGGTGCTGCCAGGACTATATGGCGGAGGAAAGATCCGATACTTTAGTATTACAGTTCTGTCCAGTGAATTTGCCCATCAAAAATTCAAAATATAAATCCATTTCTACAAATTTGACACAAAGATATCTATTGCAAAGATTGCAAAAGCCAACATGTATTTACATTTCAGTCACTGACAGATTTTTTTGTTTAATTTCCTGTTGCTCTTAATAACCTATTCAGCAGGAAAAAAACCCTATGTTCATACGGACAGGACTTGAACATTTTCAGGGATCAACTCCGAAACAATACACAGAAGTAACGTGGTCGTTGGTACTCATTGGTCATTTGAATCATTAATTCCCTAATAATTAATCGATCACAACATAATGAAGAAATAACCATTCCAGAACTGAATGTCAAACAAACCGTTAGTTTCTTGTAAGGAAACTTGGGCAGAACCTATAAAAAGCATCAACAGTGGGTTGTATTTTGAGGTGCAATACCTAAAGTAATAATACTTAGGTAACGTAGGATCCTATGTAACATATCCAGATAACCTTTACGGTAAAAGCTTTTGCATTAATCTTTTATGCGTAGTCATAGATACAATACCCAGACTACAATGAATTTTTGCACTGTTCTACTAATTTGTAAATAGAAACCTTCAAAGGAAAAAGTTTGCTGTTTAGTGTATGTTTAAAAGTCATAAACATGCAAAATGGTAGACAAAGAGAGCACTTTTTGCTGTTTACACATTATTCAATACAAAGTAAATTTAAATTGTCTCCCATATCTGTCAGGAAAATAACCTTTGTAAAGTGATCAACTGAGAACAATTCCATGTTCTTAGAGGTTAATGCTGATGTACACCAATCATTCACTTGATTTAACTTGTTTATTTTAATTCTATGGCAGAAAATGGTCTATGAGAATATTTAAACCTGCCAAAAGGATGAATTTTGTCTGCAGTTGCCTGAATGCCATACATGTGTCTGTTTTCAAAGGGGAAATTGCCTTAGGTATCACTACAATATGGTATTTAATGCAATAATTTACATGTCTCTTCTGAGACTGTCATAAACGATTAATTGTAAAGACATGCATTAAATACACATGAAAGTGTTGACTTGAGACACAACTCAGGGCTGGAAATAGAGACTTAAATAACATTTAAAAAAGTCTTGTGTGGTGATGGATGGACGATACCAAACAGGCCTGCACAGATTCTCCATCCATCTGAAAACTGGACACAAAAGGTTTGTTTAGGTCTCAAAGACAATCTGATGTAAGCAACATGCTATGAATAAAATATCAGCACAGATATATAAATTATTCAGATATGGTGCTGAGAATGATAGCCTATTCATGTCAGGTAGAAAGACAGTATTGCATTTTGCCTTATCCTAAGGTATAGACAGCAAGCTTACTCCAGCCATAACAAGCTCATTTCCTTCTGTCTCCCTCAATTCCCTCGACTATTCACTTTGTTTCCTACCATCTGCAATTGGAATCCTTAATCACGTTAAAGGACAGACCCACATTCAGCAATAGTTACAATTAACTTATTTAGGCTGGTAACATGGTTCATCCAAAGAAACACAAGGTTCACAGTCTATATTGTGAAGATTTATCTGCAAAAAGCGATTTTAATTTCACTCCATATACCCTTCAGTCCACATGTAACATAGATCAACCAACACACTCACACATTTTTACACCAACGTACCATAATTACAAGCCTTCGCTTTCAGTTGGGGAACAAGTAGGTCTGAAAATTCACGTGGAATGTACCCGATTCAGAAAGCTAGTTATGGATGGACACAGTCAATGCATACTCATCATGTTCAAATTTGTAAAAATAAAGTTCTACATCTATGTCCTTGTGTTGGTAATACTTTCGAATTTCAACCAGATTTGTCATTACAAATAATGAATTGTAACTTTCATGTCACGTGTAATGGTTAGTTAGTAACCACGTGTCGTTGCGGTACTTTATCTTGTCGTAAGTAAAACAAAACAAAAATTGGGAGATAAGGTTATGGCGCATATTATTAACGTAACGGAAATCCCCTTTTTAGCCCCGCAACAATTAAATTGAATGAGCTCTGCATGAAATTCCATTGTTGCGGCGCTTATTTTTTATTACTAATTTTATGAAGAGAACGCATAGGATTTTTACTGGAGTAACAAAGGTTTTTCGAAATTCATTCATTCATTTTTGCCTAAAAAATTCAGGCAAATTAACCTTAATTTTATACTATTATTAGTATAATAACTAGTATTGATGCCTAAAAAGAGGACTAATTTGAGGTTAATTACTAAAATTGGTGGTTTTTAAGTAACCAGTTTTAGTTTGCTAACCAGTAATGGTGTAAAATCCTTTACCTATTTAGTCAAATTTGCCTAAAACTTTAACAGAAACGAATTTCGAAAAACCTTGAATGGGGCTAGATGATGGTAAATGTATTGACAGCCATACAGGATGATAATATTAAACCTATTAAACCTTGCACATTCTTAAGTTTCGCAAAAAGAGTATTTCCCCGTCGTCCTTTTACGTCAACATATCGTTTCAGTTCATGCAGCTCCTGAAGTTTCTATTAATTTGGAAATGTACAGAAGAAAGGAGAGAACATGAGAATTTCACGCTGTGCTTTTCATGTGCTAATGTTGCAAAACTAGCAGGAATTTCATTCCCTGATATAATTCACAAACCCAAACCACTAAGATCCATTTAACAAAGTAAATAAATGAAATGACCAGGCGATTTTTTGTCTCAGTTGAGACTCCAAGAATAGATTCACTACTATCCAAGCTGTAGCATGGCTTTGAGACTTTTGTCCTTTACAAATCACCTCGAGTAATGATTCCGAGTTACTGACACTTAATTAAATAACTTTGTTGCTCAACAAAAGCTTCATATTGAAAATTAAATTTCAGTCCACAGTTCTAATTTCCGTCTGTCAGCTTAACTTTCCACAACCATTTGGCAAAGTTATTTACTAGTAGCTCAGTAAATTCTGCAGGCATTGTTCTTTATGCCTAATCTTGTGCTCCATCAAACTATAACATATTTACCTACCGTAAATGTCCTAAATAACACGCAGTGCGTATGGACCTAATTTCAGGGGTGTGCAATATTATCAAACACTAAAAATACCAATCTTACGATGTGTTACAAACTATTCATAGCATGCTTTAAAGAATCTGAATATTGAAAAATTAGAAGATTATTGTAGTGCCAAAGTGTGTGTGGCTGAATTAGGAACTATTCAGTATGAGGATTTTTTTTCAGAAAAACAAAATTGGAATCAGTAGTTATGTCTAATTAGTCTATCACACTTTGCGTTGATAGACTACCGTGACCACCAAGGTAATTCGTCCATGAAGTCAAAAATTGAGGACCAGGTGTGGAGGACCAGGTGCTTGTTGAGAGGATGAGGTGGAGGGATTGACCCCCCTCCCCCCCACCCCCAGCTGAGAGGACACGGTGCCTGCTGGGAGGATGAGGTGTGGGGATGGACCCCCTACAAGATGAGAGGACAAGGTGCCCACAGAGAAGATGGACCCCCCCTTCCTACCAATCTCATATACCAATCCTTTAGGTGACTGGAAGAAATCTATCTGTTTTTCAATTTGGATGAATGTGATGGATAACATGTTTTGCATCAAACACATAACTTCAAGTCCAAATATGTACTGTTTCTACCCTAATGCATCACTTTAAGTAAAACTATGTGCTATTTTGACCCTAACATGTTACTTTAAATCTAACTGTGTGCCATTTTGACCCAAATGTGTCACTTAAAATCCAGTTTGACCCAAAAACTTCACTTCAATTCCAACTATGTACCATTTTGGTAGTTAGAAGTCTCCACAAAAAAAATTCTGAGATATGATAGTTTATTTTGATATTTACCTGGAAAATGTAGTTCTGATACTTGGTATAGGGATAGATTAGGGTCCAAGGAGCACTGCTGCATCAGTCCAATCCCATCACAATGCCTTTTTAACCTGTTTGGACAAATTTTCTCCAAATCTTAATATCTCAGGAAATGCTCATTGTAGAGACTTGAAACCACCAGCAAAAAAATTGACACACCCCAATATACATGAAGATCAACTCTTCTTCTTGATGTCTACTCCTGATATATTACTCTTCAAAGTTTGGATACATTACTTTTATGGGTGATATTTGTGGATTTAAATTTGAAGCCATTCCTTATAAAACTATTACAGCCACCTGTCACCCTAATTGTATTGCAAGACTTGGCATAATATACATGCAGAGTAACTCTCCTTGATGTCTACTTTTGAAGTATTACTATTTAAAGTTTGGATGCATTACTTTCATGGGTGATATTTGTGGATTTAGATTTAAAGTCATAGTGGCAGATGAGGATGGCTTGACATTAGACCTTCGTTGGTATGCCCCACATGATAGACTCTTTACCTGGCCTACCCGGGTAATTTTTCTCGTAAATCAATTGTTCAGTGTATGGTTCCGAAATTAGTCAATTATTTGGTGCATAATATTAAACAAAACAAGAATGCCTTCCAATCAAAGGCCGAACCACCCACTTTGCAAATAGTCATTAAAATGCAAATAGTAACTAAAATGCAAATAGTTATTAAAACATGAAAAAATTATAAAAATCTAGAAAATTGACCTTCAAATGACCTTGACCTTCAAATGACCTTGACCTATATTTTGACCTTGACCCCATTTACTTGTCTCAAACATCATAACATGTGATATTAGTAGACAACACTAAAAATTTTGACACTTTTTATTGCTGTGACCTTGAACTTGACCCAATGACCTTGATACTCAAACTTTACCTAGATATCATGAAGATGTACCACCATACCAAAAATTAAGTTTCTAGGTCAAGTAGTTCAAAAGTTAAGCCCAGACAGACAGACACAGACACACACACACACACACACACACACACAGACACGACCTAAAACATAACCTTCCTTCATACGTGGGCGGTAATAAAGAATGCAAAAGTACCACTGAATGAATTTTCTTTTGCTATCAGCAAAAACGTACACAAATACACAAAGAAAGGTTAAAGTACTGTAATACTTTTAACCAGTTGTGTCATACATGAAACATGTTTTAGAAGTTATCCAGCACTACGTAAGAATCTGGTCAAACTTTTATTATCTGTGTAAAACCAAGTGGATTTACAACAATGGAATAGGTAAGGCTACTTGACTATGACTAACACGTCTGACAAAACTGCTTTCCCTCCTGAATAAAACATCAGAATGTTTTTATAAGGTAATTGAATTGCAAGTAGCACTATAGTGGTGTGCAGAAAACCATGAATACAATTAAATCAACATTACACAATTCACACAGAGAGTTTTGTCCCATGGTGATTTTCTCTGTCTATCCATTTAATTTTGAAAGTTGCTTTGAAAAATAAAGTTTACTGATGGCGGAAAGGACTTTTCGCCATTAAGCGCTATCACCAAAAGTTCTTCGGCCTATCATATCATAACAGACATAAACTAAATCAGCTGAAGATTTATTTTACTATTGGAAAACAACAGAATTTCACGGTTTACATGGTATGTCGTTTGGCTTCCAACATGGTGTGATTTTCTACAGTTTTCAACAAGAACAGTATGATGAATAAAATTTTCCAATGGACCGAGTAAACAATGGAAGAAAATCTTTATTAAAACGTCTTTTCGTTTGGAAACAATAGAAGCCTTTGTCTATGTGAAATTTTACTTCAAAATGAAATACAAATCCTGAGCTGGTTCAAACCAATGGAAATTATGTTTGCATCACTGGCGCAGCATGAATTTTCGTGTCGTTTTTGTTCCTGCCCTGATGAGGAGGTTTTAATTGTACGGTCTCTTATTTTATGCTGAATGAATTTTGTGAAGAATTGTTTAATGGGTCTAAAATATAATTGCGTATTTATTCTGGAAGTAAATTTAACCACTAGTCTATTAAATTTTCTAGAGAAATTCCTCTTCATGAATGAGAACATCAAAGAATTGCTTGCATTCTCATGAGAATCTTTTTTAAAATGTCAAAAGATATCGTCTTTTTGAAGGATGTTTTTGGAATTATCTCTTCTATTTTGTCACTATCAAGGGAGGAGGAGTATTTACCGAACATTTCTAAATGAATTCAGCACAAAAAGAAAGCAATAGAATAAGATCTTGGTTAATTAGAAAAGAAAACAAACCAGTACGAATGCCTTGCAGTAATGATACCGCAAAGAATATCGACATGTGATTAAATAAAGGCAAGCACATAGACTCTAAAAATGTAATTATGGGCTGTTCAAAATTAACCAGTTTTTGTGGTTACATTCGTCTATGTAGAGTGAATAAACAATAATTACATTTACTTAATTGAGTTCTCAACAGAGCCTGAAGAATTCTTTACGATGACTTCTATGATGCCTTAGAGAGTAGTTCTTATAAAAATCTCTTTTAAGTCCCTTACTCTCAATGTGGAATTCGATTTATCTGTATTGTGTTCTTGTGCTCTTACTTCACTTCTAAACACTGAGGCTTTACTTGCAGCATTTCAGATGTTTTGAAACAATCTTTTCGAATAGTGTTTTTGAAAGTATCTCTTCTCTTTTACCATTGTCACTAATTGTTGTAATTACAAACATTTAATTTCCTAAATATGAATGCACAGTCTATGAAGGTAAAAACAGATTTCTGAACTCTTTGTTTCTTTGGCAATTTTTCAGGTTTCATTGGTTTCTGGGGTTTTTTCATCTATCATTTTCTCTCTCGTTCCTTCTCTCTGACGTTTTCCGGTACTTTATTCCCGATAACATTATTTCAACTGACCACTTGGAGAATCTCAAGTAGTCTGCTTTCTACACTTGCAATCCTCCGGAGACTACTCCTCTAAAGTCTTATTCCCATGCCCTTTGACAACAGCGTAAATGTTGAATATATCAGGAGTTTAACTTTTTGACACTGCAATCTCTTTCTCGTGATGACGCATTGTAACGACGAAAAAAAGCAACAATAGAGTAAAAATGTATCAAAATGGTATTCTGTCTATTCTGTCTATTCTGTCTAATAGAATATTTCACATTCTATTTATGTTATTAAAAATTAACACCCACCTGATAAGAAGGTACGTGATTTCACAACGGATGTTCCATTTGTCTGTCCGTGACAGATAGGCATAATTCCTTACAAGCAGTGCAGAAAGTACTCTCATAAATATAAACTTCTATCTCCACGTGGGTATAAATCCCGTCTGTCAGTGTGCAAAGCTCTTTGCTTCTTTCTTGCATAAAGTAGGTTTTGTATTGTAGACAAAACATTAAAAGACCTCCTGTGGCCATATTATGGAAAGGCTTTACCGCGTTTAAGACTTCAGGCATAAAGAAGTCTTTTGACTGTGAACAACAGACAGAAAGGATGTTTGGCACAACAGAGAATATTACTTTGTTAAATCAACACCGAGCACTTGGAGAACTAAAATGCAACCTGATGTATGTAGGAGCGAAACGAATACCTCGGGTACCCGTCGGGTCGGGTTTTAAAAGTTATACCCGAAGTAGTAAATTACTATTCGTGACCCGAGGGTACACTGAAACATGTCAATATAATTTCAATTTTGTGCTTTAAAATGCATTTTTAAAATTATTAACTTGAACGTTATTAACTGTTGCAATAAGTTACATTGAAATTGTGATGGACATTGTTACATTTATAACATTCAAAATATAACAGTTAATGGTAATCTATTTTATCTAATCAATGTTGGGAGATATTACGAGTGTTTATGAACGTTTCAGACTTTATTTATTTTAAAATGTGACATTTTCAGGAAATATTGGTGACAAAGTAGTTGATAGTTTGTACCCTTGGATACGGGTTCACGGGTCAGGTATTGCCTCTCGGGTCTCCGAGGTAGCAAATTTGAACCCGTTCGACGCCTAGATGTATGCTAGTACGAAAATGCATGTCTTCATATCCCTTGTTAACAAAATAATTCTATATTTTAAAAAGAATCTTGAATGAGACGATAATGCAATGGGGTGATAAACAAATTTGACTGATGTTTAGGTGGAGCATCATTTTAGAAACAACAGAAACACATGCTGTTTGACGCGAGTGAAGACCTTTCCTTTACAAATAGGTCCAGATTGACCTGAGCTCATTTGGCATTATCAAAAACTATACAGGTTACAAATAAATAGGTTAAGACAACGTAGGTTACAATATCACATGGATACAAATAAAGTGTCTAAGATCAAATCCCAAGTAAGTGACCCATGAAAAACTCAAATGTGGCTGCCAAACTGAAAATATAGGTGGCATCAATATAATTTTAAAGGAAATAAAGAGGGTATATAGATGTATAAGGCTGTCAAATATGAAGTTTGTATCATCAATTGCATGTCCATGCAGGAGAAAGGTTCAAAGAGAAAAGACAAATATGGCTGCCAATTTAAGAATAATTGTCACAGCAACATAGTTTTTTGCTAGGGTTTGAGATAGGACACAGGTGCATATGTGTGTAAGATATGATGTCTCTGTGATCAATAGTGTGTTCAGGGTAGCTGTGCACAGATGACGATAACAATGCCAACAACGATGATGACAACAACAACAATGACGGACGACAGACAATTCA
Source organism: Haplosyllis anthogorgicola (assembly GCA_038406195.1). Taxonomy (NCBI): domain Eukaryota; kingdom Metazoa; phylum Annelida; class Polychaeta; order Phyllodocida; family Syllidae; genus Haplosyllis; species Haplosyllis anthogorgicola. The sequence continues at coordinate 1,767 of JBCAUI010497391.1, read as the reverse complement.
TGATTCTATAGGCTCTTTTCCAATTATGCCAAATGAGCTAAAAAAAATTAGCGACAAAGAATTTTTAACACGCATTGTATTGTTTCCAATATTTTAAGTCATTCTTAGTATACACACCACAATGAAAGCCAACATAATTGAGAAAGCGTCCCAGACAAGACAACATAAAAATGTTACTACTTTTTGTGGCCAACATAAAATTTACATCACACGAGCCCTTTTTCGCTTAAGTGTTGAGGAGCTTCAACCATCAAAGAAGAAAATTGTCTTTATTCTGGAAACCATATTGACTTTCGTCTATTTCTGCCGAGTTCAAAGAACTGGGTGAAGGGCACGGCGCTTACGTCAAGTCGGCGGCGAACTACAAATCATTATCAGTGCATCAATACACAAGCCTTCATTATGCGGTTGTCCTTGTAATAATCCCCTAAAGTCTAGCAAAATAGATTTTGAAATGTACAAACAATGTGTGTAGGAGTTTGAATACAGTGGATTCGATTGTCATGAATTATATATTAATGAAATAAAGACATCATCACAGGCTTTTTGACAGCTTATTTTAACATGGAGTTCAGGGAATTTACGGCAAGGCGACATTCTGAAGCTATTCCCAGAAATATCTTATCTAGTCAGTGACTGTTAGAGATCTACCTTTGTTTTGAGATAAATATCTAAACTTCAACCGTAATCTGGAATAAGTACCCACAAATGCACTGAAAATATAACAACAAAATCAGTGTCATTAACATAGATGTACATATATCTGGAAAAAAAAACTTTACACAATTCAATCTAACATCCCTAAACAAACAAACAGGCCAGAATATACTGAATGTAAACGTGACAAAGCTAATGTTGTCCTCATAAACTATGTTCAAGCCAGAAATTCTATTAATGTTGGTTTGTCTTTTTGAAAGCTCCATGTGTGTTTTATGTACACACGGCAAAAAGCATACCCCTCCACAGTGAAGAATTTGTAAGGTTGTGAAATGTTACCACGTCACATTGTTCCCACTGAAAACTTGATCGGAAGACTCCTTCAGATAATCTTAGAAGATAAAGACACCATGGGCAATCTGATTAGGATTCAGCCTTTCTTCATCAATCCTTTTGATGTGTATGGTGTGCTCCGTGGGTTACATTATTTATTTCGGCCTGTCGTCACTTAAGCTAAGGTTATCTTTGTCCACACCTTGAGGTTGCAAAAACCTGGGAAGAACAGCAACTTATAATTCAAAGGTGATTGGGGTCCATTCATGCATTTAACCTTCCCAAGGATATTCTGTTTTCTGAGCATGTTGCTTTGAAAAAAAACCTTGGGTCCAAGTGTTCAAAAAGTTCAAAGACATTACTTGTGATTTGTTCCAGACTTTTTGACGTGCAGGAAAAGGACGTTTATGGTCAGGGTATAAAATCAGTCCGCCGTCTTTGATCAAAAATCATGTAAAATGTGCAGATACCTTGTAATCAGCGCACTGGGGGTTTTTTATTGGAATATTACTTCAAAACGGGACATTAATCATGAAACAAATGTAGCATATACATGTGTCATTCAGTAATACTTCAAGAAAGAATTCAAATCTTGAAATTCCTATCAGTTTTGGAACAATAGCACATAAAAAGCACAGCGATGAATTCTTTCTTTGTTCTGAACTCTACGTTTCAAAACTGATAGAAATTTCATGACTTGATGGAACGAGACGATGCACACATCAGATAGCCGGGCCCTATCGTCAGTTATTTTTTCCGTTTGTTTGTGAGGGGGGG